>JAOSBO010000211.1:37469726-37487344 GCA_027563915.1 Erythroxylum rotundifolium | reverse complement strand
CCACAATTCACATTTTTAATCCCATTAAAAATCACTTATACCTAGAAAATGTCAATGAATGCATGTACAAATAATTGAAATGATCAAGATCAATAATTTCGTGTATGTGTATGCCACATTATGCATAAACATGATTTATGCTTCCTAATTTCCAATGATCTCTAATAATCACCATTTTAAC
This sequence comes from Erythroxylum rotundifolium, assembly GCA_027563915.1. NCBI lineage: Eukaryota > Viridiplantae > Streptophyta > Magnoliopsida > Malpighiales > Erythroxylaceae > Erythroxylum > Erythroxylum rotundifolium. The sequence continues at coordinate 37,487,163 of JAOSBO010000211.1, read as the reverse complement.
CCTAATTCAAATGATAGGATGTTACAGTCATGATGTGGTTAGTTGATGTAGTGTAGGCAGGACACAATGTGGGTTATAAGAAATAATTTCAAAGTTGTTTTCTTTCTTTGAAAGACAGACACATAATTTTAGCATACTTCTAGTGCCATACAAGAAGAGGCTTATGTAGGGAAGATTTCTATACAATTTATATCTTTGTGATTATTTTGAAGAGCAAAACAGTTTGATCTACATAAAATGACTAATCTAGACAAATGAAGTGTATTTAATAAAGTAAGTAGAAAAGATTAACAATTTATCTTTTTTTATAAAGGACTCTGATATTATCTAAAAAGAGAAAGGAACTTGAATTTTTTAATTTCTATATATTAAAAAAATATAAGAAATATATAATAATTGAATCTATAAAAAAAATAAAATGAGGTTTTAATTTGTCATTAAATATACACTACTCATTTAAGTTTTATATATATATATATATATATCATGTAAGGTGGTACCGACATATATGGTTCCGCCATTCTAGATTTTGGCATTATAAAAAAAGAGGCAAGTTTCTGTGAACAACTTATATGCAACTATGAACAACGTGCATGCAAGTTGTCCATAAGTTGCATACAAGTTGTGGCGATGGACAGCCACAACTTGCATAGTGCAAGCCGTGGCAAAGGCAGTGGAGGGTTTATATAATGACCCTCCCTCCCTCTTTTGTGTGTGTGTGTGCTTTAATACATGTATATGTGGTGAGTTAGAGAGACTTGTGTGTTTAAAGCTATGAACGAGAGATTGATTTTGTGGTATTTTAGGAAACATTTTCCTAAAAGGTTGAGTGACAAAATAGTGAGGATATTATCCTAAGATAGTAAATTTAAAAAACACCTTGTGCATGAGTGTCACTATTTTGTTAAATCATTTTTCACTCTCTGTACCTGTTATTTTCATTAGTGGAAGTTTTATTTGAAGTTTGGCACATGGACACAGCCCAAATTAGAGGGTGAGCCACATTAAATTTTTGCATGTTATTTCCTTGCTTATTTTACCTATGGGATTTAATTCATATTTTTTCCAATAAGTGGTATCAAAGCCAGGTTAAGATTTATGTCAAAGCATTTCTCATCAAATATGGAGGCAAAAATAAGCAAGATGATTAGCCTAAATGGCTCCAACTACCACATATGGAAGAACAAGTTGAAAGATCTTCTGTTCGTCGCATAAATACATTTACCAATGCGTACCACAACAAAACTCGAAAATAAATTAGATAAGGTGTGGGCATTTGAGCATGAGTAGGTATGTAGTTTTATTTGACAATTAGTTGAAGATAATGTGTATAATTATATTTGCAATGAGACTTATGCACGAATGTTGTGGATGAAGCTAAAGGAGTTATATGCTTCAAAATTTGGTAACAATAAATTATTTTTCCTGAAAAATTAATAAAGATAAAATATTTAGAAGGCATCTCTATGGTAGATCACCTGAATGAATTTTAAGGGATCGTGGATCAATTATTAGGAATGGGCGTAAAGTTCGATAATGAAGTGCTTACCCTTTTCACACTTATCTCCTTACCAAAGTTTGTGAAACTTTGAAGATTTCAATCACCAATTCTACAATTGACGATATTGTTAACATGGAATGTAAAAAGTGGAATTCTAAATGAAGAGATGAGATGGAGATCATAGATTTCATCCTCTTCAATATAGTCAAATGTTCTAGTCACAAATTATAAGGGGAGGAGTAAATCCAGAGGTCTAAATTTAGAGATAAGAGCATAGGAAGATCAAATAACTATGCAAGCATTGAGTGCCATCACTACAAAAAGAAGGGTCACATCAAAGGGTTATACCGAAAGTTCAACAAAGAAAAGAACAAAGTCAAAGAAGTTTATAAAGATGATAGCAGTGATGATCAACACACATCGACAGCTACCACCATTGATGACTTTCACATCATCTCATATAATAATGATGTGAATAGTGCATCTTGTGAGTTTAACTGGATAGGTGAAAGTGGTGCCGCTATTCATGCCACATCATATAAAGAACTCTTCTCATCATATACACAAGGATATTTTGGTGTCTTTAAAATGGGAAATAATGGTTTGGCTAGAATCACTAGAAAAGGTAACATTTACATGGAGATAGACAATGGCATGATATTACCTCTGAAAGATGTCAGACATGCTCCTAAAGTAACATCCCAATATCCTATGTTAAGGGTTAGAACCGTAAAATACTGTACATGAGAGAAATAGCAATGAGAACTTAAGGCCTGCATTTCATGTTCATGCATCATATAGCACACATATACATGAATTTAATTGTTGCACACATTATAATGATTGTATATGCATTCATTGACATTTTTTGGGTATAACTGATTAATAAATTTTATTTTTGACATGATTTGTGGTTTATGTGTATTGAAAATTGAATTGGTGTGCATAAGTATTGATTTAGAATTTTTGGTGAAATTTATGAAATTTTGGGTATTTTGGGACTTAAAAAATGTCGAGTAGCAAGACAATTGATAAATGGTAGTAGAAATAAGAGTCAAATGACAATAGAAATTTTGATAGATGACTTCAGGAATTATGACAAGTGACATTGAAATTTGGGAGACAATTGGATTAGAAATTGGAGTTAAGTAGAATATTTACTAAAAAGGGTCCAAATGGGACCATGCAAGAGTTACAAGTGGCAGTGACAAGTGTCACTACCACTCCCCACATAACTTATATGAAATTTATTAGTGAAAGATAAGTAATTTTTTTCTTTTACTTGTTATCTTCTTCATCTCATTCATAACTCACTTCTTTATTTTCGTTATTCACAATTTTTGAATTTCTAAGCCTTCATCAATGTTACATCTTTCTTTCATTTATGAATTGCTGCTTCCATCTTGCTCTCTCCTTCATTTATCACAAAAAAACCACCTTAGATGATGAAGCACGTGTGAGAGAAGAAAGCTAGGGCTAATTGAGATCTTGAAGAACTTGGAGTCTTATCAAGTAAGTTATGCTTTGATCATCATAGGTAGTGTTAAATGAAACCAATTTGATGAGTAATTTGAGATTGATGAATTGATCATGAAATTATATGTGTAAATCATGAGTGATGAAATGAGCATATAAATGCCTTGTTTTTTCATATAAGATGATTAACCTTTCATAAGTTCTTGTACAGATGAGTTTGAACTTGAAAGATCATTAAAATGTTGTAACAAGAAGTGCAGAATTTCTGATTTGTAAATGGGATATTTATGTTCTGTTCTCTTGGTTCATTACATGAATTTCTTTTATTGTTTTAGAGATTAACTAAAGTGGGTTTAGAGCTAATAAAAAGGAGTACTATGGTGTCTTGAAATAAGAAGAATTAAGGTGATAGCTAGGAATGAAATAAAGGTGAAAAATGAAGTAGAACAAGTGCAGAAAATTTGACAGATAAATGGAGTTTTCATATTCTGTTTTTAATACTTAATTATATGAATTTTTGGGTAGTTATTATACGGAGGAACTGGAATGATCTTGAGGTTAAAGAAAGGGCTAATGTGGTGTCTTAGAATTAGGTAAATTAGAATGATAAGTTAGAAGTGAATGAAGGTAAAAATGAAGTTGAACATGTGCACAAACTTGATGATGAATATAGATATGAACATGTTCTGTTTTGGTGTGTAATAATGTGGATGTTAGTAATTGAAATAGAGGTGAAGTAGAGTGAATTAAAAGACAACTAAAATGGTAGTATTGTGTCTCGAAGTGAGGAGAATTAGGATGATAGTTTATAGATAAAGGGAAGGAGACAATGGAGTTGAATGTGTGCTGAAATATTGAAGAATGTATAGTCATGGTTGATGTTATGTTTATGTGATTATGATCAACAATTTTGTATGATGTGTTTTATGGATGTTTTGAATTGGAATGGAGGTGAGAATGAAGAGAAATTGAAGTAGGAATGATAAGATATGCATAGGTGTGTTAGATACAACTTGTAGGAGTGGGAAATTTGGAAATTGGCCAGTCAATGTCTGTTGGACGGACTTCATGTCTGCTGGGCAAACATTCACTGGAATTTCAATGCTCCAGCCCCATTCATGTCCATTTGGAGGGACATACATGTCCACTTGGTGAACATTCTTTAGACATCTAAATAAATGTGCAATTTTGGCCCTTTAGAAAGAAAAATATCTCTTCGAGATCTTCACAGAAGTTACAAAACTTAAAGTCCTCTTTGAACTGTACTTAAATGACCTTAATTCAACGTCCATAGTGAAAGTTATGCCTATTGTCCCAAATCATGTACATATATGAATTATTGACTTATCAATGTTTTCTTATAATGCAATTAGGCTTAAATGAGATCTTAAACGAGCTTAGTGGTTGATGAATGAGGTGATTAAAGTAATGAAAGTGCATTAGGTATTAAAGAATGATTGAAAGATGATGTTAATTGATTATGATACGTGTATTAAAGAAATGTACCCGGGATTGTCATTGAGCATGTATTGTACATAATCCATATATACTTATGTGCATAAATGAGTACTTATAAAATTATGCAAAGTAGTAATGTGTGTAAATGTATGTGTTGTATGATATAGAGGAGCAATTAGAGCAACCTCATCCAGACGTTGCTCGAACCTCAAGGCAATAAGCTATTTGGAGCAAACTGTGAGTAACTTAAGATGGTCTCATTTTGATTATTTCTTTGCTAAACTATATATTGAACTATTATGTGATGTGTATGTACTGATTCCGAACATTGAATTTCCTAGGCATTTAATGCATGAAAACTATTGGAAGTGTTCATTGTAGGTGAATTTGATGGAATAAATGTTCTCAATATTCTTGCTGAATGTCGGACTTAGGTCCAAAGAAAAATGTGAATAAGAAAGATAATGTGAATGCGATTGATTAAATACAATGATTCGATACGTGTGGTGCATTTCATTACATGAATATATGAAACATAAAGGCAGTTGTGACTAGAGTTACCAGTGAAAAAAGAGCTGAGTACCTCTGGCTCGCTATGTAAAATAAGCCTTGTATCCCCAATGGGTAAGGGACAGTATTAATGAGTCAGGTATCCACAAAGGATACGGGATAGTGAAAAAGGCGCTCGATCACAACAACATAATAAATGAATGTGATTCTCATAAACATTGCATAAACACATAAATTGTATGATTTGAATCAATGTAATGTAATGTGAAATTGAGTTGAATGAAAAATGTGAAAATTTATATACGAAGTGTTTTATGATGATACATGAAAAATTAAATGTTGTTAATTATGTGATTGTATGTGCTGATGTGATATATGTTATGGGTAAACCATCGAGGATGGTTAACTCATTGAGTTCACCAAACTCACCAAAATTGCAACGTTGACTTTTCAAGTTCGACAAAGACATTATAGCTTCTAAGACAACTTAGAAGATATCTAGTACAGCTTTTGGATAAAAGACATGGCTCAAAGGTTGATCGGCTGTCATTGAAGGATTTAGACCAAACTTTTGTTAATTTCCTTATATATGTAACATGTTTTGTAGACAGACCTGTGGACTCTAATAGGTTGATATTGTTGATCGACAGTTTATGTGTGCTAAGTTTTACTTTTTTTAAACCTCAATATTACTGCAAGCACACCGGTCATTCGTGTAGTAACTAAGGTATTGATCCCATAAGGAGGGTAATCTAGTCCTAAAATCTAACTTGGCTAAATTCGCGCTTTCCAAGAATTATCGAGGTGTCCCCATCTTTGCTGATGTCCAAATTATAAAAGTTCGTGGGAAAGGTAAATTTAACAACTCTTACCAACACATCCTGTATAATCGCCATCGGTTTATGTGATGTTCTATTAGCTGTCTTAACCAAAAACTTGGTAGGCACTAACTCTTTTAACCCCAATTTCAGACTGAAGGTATAGGGCATTATGCTTATGCTTGTGTCTAAATCTGCGAATGCCCTATCTATAATGATCCTGTTGATACTAAAGGGGATGAAAAAGTCCCTTGGGTCCTCTTTCTTCTTTGTTATGTTGGGGTCGTCTTCTAATAGTCACTCCTTAACCTTCTTCTTGATGAACTCCTATAATTTGAGCTTCGTATGTACTTGTTCTGTCATTTCATCGACCTCATTTCACTCAATTTCTTGTAATTTCTCCCCTTCCCTCTTGGCATATAACTCTCACTAAGCAAAAAATTGATGCGGAAATACCCGTCGGGTTACTTTAATTGACTTGCTCATGGGTTCACTTAGAAGGTTTTCTTTACCTTCACGCTTCTCTTCTTCCTCCTACACTCGTTCGGATTCTCCATCCTGAGTCTGACTGATGACCATAATATGTTCCTTTAGATTGGACTCAGTGTTGCTTGGAAGAGTTCCAGCATTCCGAGTTGACATTGCCTTCACTAAATAGCCCACTTGGACGTCTAAATTGTGTATGAACTAGGCATGATTCTTCGTTACTTGCTCAAATTTGCTCTTGAGCCTCCTATGTGCTTCCTCCATGCCTCCAATCGTGTCCAAACTCTTATCCAACTTTGATTCCATCACGCTTGCTTTATCCTGCTAGGCCTAAACTGTGCACCATTGTTGTTGTTCGACTAGAAGACATTAGGATAATTTTTTTGACTCGAGATTATAAGTGTTGGAGTAGGGATTGTTATCCCCTCCTCGTCCAATCTGCTCCCCTATATAATTTACTTGCTCCTGGTTATCCTATCTCATCAAGTAATAGTCCACAATGTCATGGTCTATCTGACTGCAGAGCTCACAGTTCACTTATACAGCTTTCACTTGAGCTAAAGATGACACCTTCATATTGTTGAGTTTTCGTGGCAAATTGTCAATCTTAGCTTTCATCTCCATCATCTGATTGACTACAAGGATTCTTTTTTGCTCTCTATAAGTAGTAGGTTGCCTACCTCGCTCTTTCGTTCATAAGCAACTATTGCTCGCCATCTCTTCAATTAACTCCTCTTCTTCATCAACTTCCTTTGCATCAAAGATTCTCCAGACGCTATGTCTATAGTGCCTCTAGTAGCTGGGTTCACTCTATTGTAGAAAGTCTACAAAAGGAACTCCTTCGGTAGGTTATGATGTGGGCACTTCCTTTGTAGGTTTTGATACTCCTATGCTTCGTAAATTGACTCCCCATTACCTTGTTGGAAATTACTAATTTCCTTTATAATTTTTTGTCTTCGTCAACAAGAAGTACTTATCTAGAAAGGCACGCACAAGCTGCTCCCATGTTATAATGTTAAAAGGGCTCAGTGAATGATACCAAGCCTTTGCTCTATCTCTAAGTGTGAAAGGAAACATCCTAAGCCTCACCGCATCCTTCAACATCTGATGATATTGAAAAGTATCACAAATCTCGAGGAAGTTCACATTATGCACGTTTAGGTCCTCGTTCACCAATCCATAAAATTGCATGTTCTGTTGAAGCATATAAACGAGGGCTGGTTTGATCTCGAATGAGGCCACTAGAACAGGCGGCCTAGCCACTCTTTGGTTCAAAGGGTTGAACCCTGGCATCATAAGGTCCATGAGGGTCTGCTGTTTTCTTCCATTGTTAGCTCCTTGATCCATGTTCTGTTGGAATTCCTTAGCCGTTGTTGATTTTCCTAACTCTTCTTCTTCCTCTCGCCAAGCTTTCCTAAGAGTTCGTTCTAATTACGTGATATCTAAATCTATCGTCTCCACTACATGACTTGAAACTCTCATGACTCTTGTGTTCATGCAAGAGCATGATTCTGAAGTGAAACGAAAGAAACAAAAATTAAAATTAAAACTAATCTAATGCCTTAAACTATAGAACTAAATTTCACCTCCCTAGCAACAGCACCAAAAACTTGATCGGCGATTTACATGTGCTAAGTTTTACTATTTTTAACCTCTTTATTACCGCAAGCACATGGGTCGTTAGCATAGTACCTAAGGTATCGATCCCACAAGTAAGGTAATCTAGTCCTAAAATCTAAGGTCAACTAAATTCGCAATAAACCTAAATAAACAACTAATGCAAAAAATAAATCAATCAATAATCAATTATGATAATTAAAATGCAAAAATATTTATAAGAAAGTAGCAATCACATAACCTAATCCAAAACTAACCTAGAAATCACCAAGGGAGAGAAAGGGGGTTTTAATCCAAAATTAACGAAAACCTAATTGATTATGAAATTGCTGAATTATCGGATCTAGGCGATCCTAGGATGAATTACTCTCTCTTGAGTTATAATTCTTAACCCTAATTTATAATCCCTAATTTAAATTATAGAGTTGCAATCTACTCTCTCTTGAGTTATAATTCTTAACCCTAATTTATAATCCCTAATTTAAAGTATGGAGTTGCAATTTCTTGTTTCACAATTGACCCAAAAGCCAAATTAGTTCTAAAGTTGTCAATAACTTACTAGGAACCTATGCTCGATCTCTTATTACACGATTCTATCGGTTCGATCCAATTCTTAATCTATCAAATTTCCTAACTCTTGTTAGCCTAATTTGATTATTTTCACTCGGCTCAACCTCTTAGTTTATTGCCAAGTTATTAAGAACAAATATTAAATCACAGATAAATCAATAAAAACGCAATCAATCAAACTTTATTAATCTTAAGAATCAAAAATCTCAAACGTGAGTTTAGACATAAATCGATATTCAACAACAATGATTCTTAATGAATATTTTTATTTCATACATCAATAAAATTGAAATAAACAAAAAATATTGTCAGAACAGACTTATGGAGGCAATGACAGCGGGGAAACCACCTATTCTAGGAAGTACGTCACGTCGAGCTTCATCTCGTCTCTCTTCCTTCATCTCCTTCCTTAATCTCTTGATTTCTTTCTAGGTTTTTTGGGAATGTGGCTGACATGTAGGCTCTCTTTCAGACTCTCCAAGGCTGCTACTTCTATCTTGTAATGTTCTATTTATACTTTGGAAGCCCTAGTTTTAATTTGGGGTCAAAATGGTCTAAAAATTCTTATCAAAATTGAGTTTTGGTATCAACCTGACCACAATCGTGGCCAGTGCCAAAACCTTCTATCATGATCATGGGCCAAAGTGCACGATCGTGGCCTAGATATTGATATCTTTGGCCCGAAACTCTTCGAATCTTCTCCGTTTTTCACCGTTTACCTCGAAACATTAACAAACACATCAAGGCACCTCAAAAATATAACATTTAAGCTCAAAGACTTACACTAACCCATAAGAACATTTAAATACCTAAACTAACCCAATTAACACATAAATACACACTCAACACTAAAATTAACACTAAATACCTAACAAATTAAACCCAAAACATAATGCAAATCACAACTATCAATTATATAAACATGGATGTTATATGTAATGCTACATTGTATCTTATGTTTTATGAAATGAAATGAGATAATTTGTGTTTTGGAGATCATGAGATTTATGTTTTAAATTATGATGCCATGAGTTAGTGCAAGTGATATAGTTAGCCCGCTACTTCTGTCGGGCATATACTGGAATGTTTGAGGGACGGAAGGGCATGTGTCGGACGAGAGTAAGGCATTACACCTAATCTTCACCTAAATCTGATCTAGGTTAGCATACTTAATGATAAAGGTTTTTGTATTACTTTCAAAGAAGACAAATGGAAAATTACTAAAGTCTCCTTGGTAATCACCAAAGGTAAGAAGTGCTCAAAGTTGTATATGATGCAGGCAAAGGTCTCCAATGATTTTATGAAAATAGTAGAGAAAGATGATGTAATTGAATTATGGCACAGGAGACTCAGTCATATTAGCGAGAAGGGAATGACTCAGTTAGTGAAAAATAATGCATTATTTGGAGTTTACCAAGTACATTTAAAGAAGTGCATTGATTTTTTTGCAGGAAAGAAAAATAGAGTTTCTTTCAAAAGTTCTCCTCCTTCCAAAATTAAGAATGTGTTGGATTTGGTACACTATAATCTATGTAGGCTAATGCCAAATTCACTAGGTGGTGCTCAATACTTTGTGACTTTCATTAATGACCAATCTAGGAAGACTTGGGTATACACCTTGAAGACTAAAGATAAAGTGTTAGATGTTTTCAAGCAATTTCATGCCTCAGTTGAAAAACAAAATGGGAAGAAGTTGAAATACATTCGAATAGACAATAGTGGAGAGTATAATGGCAATTTGACGTCTATTGCAAAGAGCATGGTATTCGACATCAAACTACTCCTCCTAAGACACCCTAGTTGAATGGTTTAGCTAAGAGGATGAATAGGACACTTTGATGGAGCGAGTTAGATGCCTAAAACATTTTAGGATAAGGCTTTATTTACAATAGTTCTTGTATTAAATCACTCACCATGCATCCCTTTATAGTCTGATGTTCTGGTGGAAGTATGGTCAAGAAAGAATATTTCCTATGATCATCTAAAGATATTTTGTTGCAAAGCTTATGTCCATATCCCTAAATATGAGAGATCCAAGCTTGACATCAAGACTCGCCAATGCATATTTATTGGTTATGGAGAACATCAATTCAGCTATTGATTTTATGATCCAATCCAAAAGGAGCTAATTTGAAGTTGTGATGTTATATTTGTCGAAGATCAAACCTTTAAAGATCTTGACAAAGTAAAAAAGGATGTTACAAGAACTAATGTTGACCTAGTGGACTGAGAGTTAATACCTCTACAAACGGTGCCAAGACAATTTGGAGATGAAATGAAATTTGCTAGCTGAACGTAGTCGATGAAGATGCTTCCATTCAAAATCAATCAAATGAAGATTATTATGAAGATGATGTCCAGAATCAACCACTAGCACTAGATACTATTCAAGTTTTAATGAGGAGATCTACACGAGTAAGATAAGCCACTACTAGACACTTCAGTGATCAGTATGTGTTACTTAGTGATGGGAGAGATCCTGAGAATTTTCAATAGGCTATGATATATGAACATAAGATGAAATGGTTTGAAGCCATGCAAGATGAGATGAAGTCCTTGTATGAGAATAAAACTTTTGGAGTTGGTGAAGTTGTCAAAAGGCAAGAAAGCTTTGAAAAATAAGCGGGTGTTTAAGATTAAGTATGATGAACATAATCCTCATCCAATATTCAAAGCTAGATTGGTTGTTAAAGGATTTGACCTAAGAGAAAGTATTGATTTTGATGAGATATTTTCACCAGTTGTGAAAATGAAATCCATTCATAGAATGCTCAATTTAACAGCAAGTTTAGACTTAGGAATCGAGAAATTATATGTCAAGACAACTTCTCTTCATAGAGATTTGAAGGGATATATATAGAGCAGCCAAAGGGTTTCAAGGAAAAGGTAAAAGAGGACTATGTGTGTAGATTGATGAAAAGCCTTTATGGTTTACACCAGGCACTGAGACAATTGTATAAGAAGTTTGAAACAGTTATGGAGGATAAAGGCTATAAGAAGACTAATTCAAATTATAGTGTTTTTGTACTAAATTTTCTGGTAATGATTTCATTATCCTTTTACTTTATGTTGATGATATGTTGATTGTTGGCCAAAATATCAACAGGATTAATAGTTTGAAGAAGCAATTAAGCAAGTCTTTTGTCATAAAAGACTTGGGGCTAGCAAAACAAATTCTCGGCATGATAATTATTAGAGACAGGAGTGCCAAGAAATTATGGTTATCACAAGAGAAATACATTGAGAAAGTACTTCAAAGGTTCAATATGGATAAAGCTAAAATTGTTAATCGTCCTCTTGCTAATCACTTTAGGCTGAGTACTAAGCAATGCCCTTCTATGGATGAAGAGAAGGAAGAGATGATGAAAGTCCTCTATACTTCTGTAGTTGGAAGTTTAATGTACGCCATGGTATGTACATGGCCAGATATTGCTCACACAATTGGAGTAGTGAGTAGGTTCCTTTCAAATCTTGGTAAGGAACATTGAGATGTTATGAGGTGGATTCTCAGATATCTACATGGTACTTCCAAAATATGTTTATGTTTTGGAACTACCAAGTCTTTGTTAGTTGGTTACACAGATGCAGACATGGCTCGTAATATTGATTCAAGAAAAGCTATTTCAGGTTACCTAATTATCTTTGTAGGGGGAGTCATGTCATAGCAATCAAAATTGCATAAACGTATTGCTCTATTCACCACTAAAGCGGAATTTATTGCTACAACTAAAACATGCAAGGAGCTCCTATGGATGAAGAAGTTCTTAGATGAACTTGGTTTTCATCAGGATAGATATCAACTGTTTTATGATAGTTAGAGCGCTATTCACCTTAGGACAAGTTCCTTATTTTATTCAAGATCAAAACATATCGATGTGAGATATCACTGGACCAGAGAGGTGTTAGAGCAGAAGCTCTTACAACTTGAGAAGATTCACACAGATAAGAATGGATCAGATATGATGACAAAAGTTCTATCCTGGGGAAAGTTTGAGTTTTGTCGATCATCTACAGGAATGGTAGTAAATACCATGTAGTCGGTAGGGGGAGAATTGTAAAGCGGTACTGCCATTCTAGATTTAGGTATTAAAAAAAAAAAAAGGCAAGTTGCTATGAACAACTTGCATACAACTATGAATAGCTTACATGTAAGTTGTCTACAAGTTGCATGCAAGCTGTGGTGTGCAAAGGCATTGGAGGGTTTATATAAAGACCCTCCCTCCCTTTTTCGTGTGTATGTATGTACTTTAGTACATGTATATGTGGTGAGTTAGAGAGACTTGTATGTTTTAAAGTTTTGAGTGAGAGAGTGATTTTGGAGTATTTTAGGAAACATATTCTTAAAATGGTGAGTAACAAAATAGTAAGGATATTATCCTAATGATAGTAAATTTAGGAAACACCTTATTCGTTAGTGTCACCATTTTGTTGTATCATTTTTCACTATGTTCCTGTTATTTTCATTAGTAGAAGTTTTATTCGGAGTTTGACCCATATATGTATCCCAAATTAGAAGGTGAACTAGGTTAAGTTTTTGCGTGTTATTTCCTTGCTTATTTTACCTATGAGATTCAATTCGTAATTTTTCCCAACATATCATTCGATATTCTACAGATATGTTAACAAGAATAATCTGATTTTTTTTTTTTTGTTCTTCTTCCTGCCGTGTCTTTCATTTTTCTTCCGTTACGCACCGAAATAGTTCTGAGTTAGTATGGCGAATAGAAACAACTGAATATGCAAAAGCGAAAATGATTCCTACCCTAATTTCATTATATGATATTTATGCAACTTTCGAATAAAATAGCTAATCTGTAGCATTTCTTTTTCGATGATAAAGTCTTCTGTGCCAAGAAGTGCAACGACAGGAGTGCAAAAGCAGGAGCTCTGGATCGATGTCTAAAGTACTGTGGGATATGCTGACTACAAAGCAAGTGTGTTCCTTCAGGAACTTACGGGAACAAGCATGAATGTCCTTGTTACAAGGACAAGACGAGCAACAAGGGCAAGGCCGAGTGCCATTAAATTGTGATTTAGGTCTTATTCATATATAAAAATAAGAGAAAAAAAATTGTGCGAAGCCACTTTTCCAGAGTGCTCGAGTGAGCTTAGTTCTGTTAAATAAGAATGTCGCTCTCGCTCCACTTGTCAGACAAGTTACGTGAAATTTAGATTTAGATTTATCAACTTTAGTTATCGTTCTGGTTGGAGATTGCTTGTTACGTGAAATTGAAGTACCTATCATCAACTTACTAAAACTTCATGTATGAGAGATATGCTTTTTAGTCATTAGTTAAGCAATAGGGAAAAGACATAAAATATTCTAATCCTTTTTATTACTTGTCATGTGTAAAATCTTTTATATATTTATTTACCATTCAACATTTCACATAAACAATAAATATATACGTTAACGATTTAAAGAGTGAATAATATTTAACTCATTTTTTTTGTATAAAAGTTTCATTTATAATGGCAACTATAGAACATACAGTAAATAGATATATACATTTAATTAAGTGATACTATTTGTTATTATAATTAGGTGGATAAAACATGACTACAATTTAATTAAGATCGAAGAAAATATAACACACTTAATATTATTATGAGTAATAATAGGAGTTATAATACAAGTAGTCACATCGTTCTAACCATAAGCTATAAATATAAATTTAGAAATTTAGAAATTATAAAATTGGATCCTCCTAAGTTCTATTTTTAATGTCTAAATTTGTTTCTTGATATTTGAAATAAGAAATTAAAATAGATAAACATGTATAACTAATGAATCAAATTAATTATAGCCATATATTATAATTTATTATAATTATTCAAATTTTTATTTTTTAACTAGATTTTTTTCATTTTTCGCAAAAATTTGTTCTTTAATGTACGTAGAAAGTTTTCCATTCATCAAATGGACAAGGTTGATTTTTCTGACAGTCAGCTTTCTTCCTTTTTTTTTTTTTGTCAATACTCTGTTTGCATTTCCTTGAATTTCCCTTGCAGCAATAGAACTCTGGATCCATACAATTGTAAAATAGTTGCGCGGTATAAATTTTCTATTACAACTAGCTCTTTTTCACTTCGTGGGTTGTTCCGCTCTTATCAAAACTTCAACGGTATTTGATCTGGACGACAGTTAAATTAGTTGACAGGATATAAGTCTGTAATATATCCATCGACGAAGTCTTCGGAACGGAATTGTAATAGAGCTAGAAGCTTAAGTACCAAGTCGAAGACCTTTAAATTTTTGACCGATCGTCAGAGGTGCTTATTTTGCACAATTGCAAAAAGCCTCTAAATAATCTTGCATGTGAAGCTGTCGAAGGATGAGACCGATGAGATAGTTCCACATTTCTTGATTGAACAAAGCAAAGTGCGAAGCCGCTAGTTACACTGGAAAGATCTATGTCAAGCTATCAACTGATCCATTGCCGGGACATCACCATGGCTATGTCGTCTCTATTATATGTAAAGCTTCTTTCTCTACGAAGAAATTAGTACTCTCATTTCCTTTGCCAAATGATGTGGTGTGTGATATATGTCTTCAATTTGGGGATCAGAAGAGACCTTAGAAGAAATTCATGCACTGTTACTTCAACCACAATCCAACTACAAACTGGTTGCTTCTTGATTCCGTTCTCGCTCATAAAAACTCGTCACTGCTGCCCCTCGATGATAAACTGCAAAACATCAGCCAACATCACATAGGCTGCAGAATTTTCTGGCCCACTTCAACAAGCCTGCTGTTAACAGGCCTGAAAAACATGGAGGCTGCAATATCTGGAGCTTCTTCAACATAACTTTTCACGCAAGAAGACCAATATATCAAGCATAATTTTTCAATTTGTGAAGCTGAAATAAACACCAAACAAAAGTACTTGGTCCTTTCCCATATCCCGTCCGATGTGAATAGGTATCCACCTAGGCTATGTTCGGACCAAATTTGTTTGGTTAATAAGGAAGTAGGCCCAGTTTCAAGTTACCAATTTCAAGCACTTACAATTTTATGAGGTGACAAATATAGACAGTAATGAGATGGGTTGGATGGATCCGCTCAAATTGGCATGCTTTAAAATGATATTATTTGATTTAATTTTTTAAAATAACATTATTTTAGTCTTAAAATCTCTTAGCCTTACATATTAAAATAACATTATTTTTAAAAAATTAAACTAAAATTGAGAGAAACTTCGATTGAATTTTGAAGTAACCTCTAAATTCAAAACTCGATCAACTCAAACTTGAATAATTAAGTTTAGATGAGATCAAATGGAAATTGTCAAGCCTGGTGACAAGGTCATTACCAGTCACTCATAAATCATCTTTCTATACAATGTTTTTTATTTGTCTTCAATAAATTATTTTTATTACTATCTTTTTTATCTTTGAAATAAAAGTTATAAGCTTCAAGTTTTTTGTTAACATTTAGTCAAACTGAAATTAGACATATATAAATAATAAGTGAGGCTTCCTTCAATTGCATGAATATGAGAAGTGGTTGTATGTGGATGAGCCTATAACAAATTATGCTTTGTCAATTGCATTTCATATTGTCTATTATTAATTGATATCTTTGTCAAACTTGAAAATCCTGAATGATATAGTTTCGCATAAGTTATGGTTCAGCTCCAGTTGCTTTGAATTGTATCTGTGATAGCTTGATATGAAGCAACTGTGTAGCAACTATAACTTTTCTATCATAAACGAAAACAAAAAAAATTAAATGTAAAATAAGCAAATCAACACCCAAAATTTGTTAACGCGGTTTGACACACTTTGCCTACATTTGTGAAACCCTTACCCAGCTTAATCACTTTAACTGACGACAATAGTTTTATACAGTGCTTCACTGAACTGACTTACTCAACCTTTGACACTATTCCTTGTTCTCTCACCTCTTGAAAGTAAATCACACCCAATAATATGACTACCTCGTGTTAACCTTAACAAATGATTTTCTTAATAATGTCCAATAATAAAAAGAAGAAAATAAACAACTCAAGTGATTAAAACAATAAAGGACATAAGGTGGCCAATCATGGGTTAGAGAGAAGTTCTTTATCCTCTCTAACCTATAGCCTTCATTCCTACAAATCTTTTTCATTCCTAATTACTCTCTAAGCTTCTTGTTGCTCTCCTCCAATCACCATTCTTCACTCTTCCTTCTCTTCTTTCACTAAAACTCTTCTTTGTCGTTCCCCCAATATTTTCTTCAGATTTGGATATTTCCTTGTCTTGTTGTAAAGGTTGTAAGGTCTTTTCTCTTTCCTTTCCCCTTCCCACCCTTTCCTTATTCCTCTTTTAGTTCCTGCCATTTCCCACCTTAGTTCCATAACAAAGGCTATTTTACCATGCAGACTTTACAAATTCCACAATTCACTACTAAACAAAACAATCCTAGGGAGGATTTTCCTCCT
The DNA here is from genome assembly GCA_027563915.1 of Erythroxylum rotundifolium. Classification (NCBI taxonomy): domain Eukaryota; kingdom Viridiplantae; phylum Streptophyta; class Magnoliopsida; order Malpighiales; family Erythroxylaceae; genus Erythroxylum; species Erythroxylum rotundifolium. Next base: position 37,470,301 of record JAOSBO010000211.1, on the reverse strand, counting down.
TTACCCTTACCCTCACCCTCTGTTGTAGCACCTAATGCATCATCCTCTCAGTTCACTACTGCCTTAACCCAAACCATACCTTCTTCTTCTTCAACTACTCTTTCACCTGTGAGAGAATATGGAAGCAAATGTTAGGGGGCTCCACAAATCTCTCTCTTCATTTCTACCATCCCAAAATAGAAGTTGGTCATGTTATTGTCTCCCCTGATATAGAAATCCTACAAAAAGGCGTCAAGTCTTGGGAGAACTCCCTGATAAGATTCTTCTGGGACAAAAGACTTGCATTTCCTGTCATTCAAATATGGGCTCAATCAATATGGAAAAACAAAGGTTTTATTCAACCATTAATAGCTGAAAACAAATACATTATATTCATCTTTTCTTCCAAAGCTAAAGCATAAAAGTTGTGGAAGAAAGGCATGGCATGTGGTAAATTTTCTACTTTTCTTACAGCCTTGGTAGCCAGGTTTTTAGTTGAATGAAAGGAAAAAGACCGGCCCAATGTGGGTAAATCTCTATAATGTTCCTCTTAAATATTGGACAATAAAAGGAATGAATATGATAGCTAATTTTCT
>JAOSBO010000211.1:37445016-37455924 GCA_027563915.1 Erythroxylum rotundifolium | reverse complement strand
ACCACTATGTTTGGATGATAATACAGCGAATAGGAAGAGGTTAGGGTATGCTAGAATATGCATTAATATGGATCTTTCCAATAGTTTACCAAAAACTATCCCTATTATGAGAATAGGACTTGATGGATCTCTTTATAAGAATAGTGTGTCCATCCAATACCAATGGAAGCCCTCACTTGCTTCTCAAGGTAAAAGATGGATCCCTACGGGTAAAACTTTTCAAGGGGGGATTATGAGGAGCTAATGGGAGATGGGATCATTGACAAAGAGGATGGAATGATAGAGGAATCAATACCAAACAATAGCACAGATGAACAACATGAGGAAAATGATATAGCAAGTGCTGGGAAAGGATTATTGGCCGCAGTTGATGGTGTGAAAGAAGTTATTATCGAAGATGTTGGTAGGGAAAAAGCATTAGAGATTACTGCTGATGCAAAAGCTACCAGTATAAGTGAGGAGACCACTGTGGATGAACTATTAGTTAACCCTAATAACAATTCTAAAGGTCTTATTCAGATGGAAAATAGTTGTCCTCCTAGACAATAAGGATGATGATCCTCTTATTGGGAAATTTTTTACAGCTAACAAAAGGAAATCTAACAAGAACAAAGGGAAGGGCTCCAAAAATAAAATCTTCTGATTTATGAAAATCATTGCATGAAATGTGAGGGAGGTCAACTGCCTTAAAAAGCTTGCAGCTCTAAGGGATTTTGTCGATAACACAAACCTTGGGTTTTTCTCTTTTTAAAACTAAAATCAGACTCAAGAATTTTGGCCTCTTGAATAAACTAGGTTCTAGATGAAAATTTATCTCCAACCATCAAGCCTATAGGTACAAGAGAATCATTATTGGATATGATCCTTCTTTAGTAGATGTCCAAGTTTTTGTCACAGAGATGTAAGCTATTCACCTGAAATGTAAACTTCTTTCGGTAAATGTTAACATCTTTTCCTCATTTATTTATAGTGCTAATGATGTTTTCCAGAGGAAACTTTTATGAGAAGGCTTAATAGAGCTCCAGAAGATTGTCAATAGACCTTGGCTTTTATATGGAGACTTCAATTCTACTTTATATAGAACCGAAGCTAAAGGAAATTATAGTCTGAGAAACTTCTCAGCTAGCTTCAATGACTGTATGGGTAAACTTGAAATCTTTGACTTAAAGTCTCAAGTAGGGATGTCAATAGGTCAGGCTGGGATAGGTCGGGCCGACAACGGATTGACAAGCTCGTGGTTCGAGATATGGCCCGATAGATCACGGGCAAGCCAACCTAGGCTGACCCATCATTTATCTTTTTAGTAAAAACTTTCAAAACAACATTGTTTTGGAAATAATGATAGGCCAAAAGTAGGTCGAGCTGGGCCAATTTTGTCATTCCTAGTCTCAGGTTCACTTATACACCTAGAGTAACAACAGGCTAGAAGATGGGCTCTGAGGAAAAAACTAGATCGGACATTGGTGAACAAAGCTTGGATTATACAGTTTCCTAATAGTGTGCCTACTTTTTTTAACCCTTTATTTTCAGATCATACGCCTATACAAATAGAGAATCTCCTTCAACGTCAGGGTAGAAGAGGTCCTTTCAGATTTAACAATCTACTGATTAATGATGATGGGAAGGCTCTTCAAAAGAGTTTAGACGTTACAGTTGAGGGAACACAACATTTTATTTGTAGCCAGAAGCTTGAAGCTATTAAAAAGGAGATAAAAAAACCTAGTGAGTAGAAGATCCTCTTCCACACAGCAAATCGTTACCAAAGCTAGGAAAGATTTGGAAGCTATATAACATGAGCTTAACTTGGATCCTGCGAATTCTATCTTTTAAGAATTGAGAGGACTCTATTGATGTCTTATTTATCAAAACCAGGGATCACGATAGTCTTATGGAACAACGGGCCAAAGTAAGTTGGCTAAAAAATGGTGAAAAGTGTTCAAAATTTTCCTTTAACTCTATTTTAACCAGGAGAAATGCAAATAGAATCTTCTCCCTTAAGTTGCAGGATGGAGAGGAAGTTTCTTAACAAAAAGACCTTCTAAAGGAAGCAGAGAGATTCTTTAAGAGTTTCCATATCTCTTCTCGTACTCAAGAAAATACTATCCCTCTTTGCTCTTTTATTCATAACAAGATCTCTCAGCAACAGGCAATAACCCTCATTAAATTAGCGGAAGAGAAGGAAATAGAAGAGGTAGTGTTTCAAATGCATCCTAATAAATCTCCTAGACTTGATGGATTTAACGGATACTTCTTTCAAAAGACATGGCAAGAAACTGGTCCTATGATTTAGAAAACAATTCTGGAATTCTTCTATAAGGTGTTCTACTAAAGGAGGCCAATAAAACTCATATATGTTTGATTCCCAAATCCTCTTGTTCTTTGTCATTGGATGACTATAGGCCTATTTCATGCACCAACTTCCTTTACAAAGTTAATTCTTAGCAAATAGGTTGAAACTAGTTTTGGATTCTTTGATCTCTAACATTCAAAGTGCCTTCCTAAATGGTAGAAGAATTAAGGATACTATTTCTATAGTCTAAGAACTGATGAAAGGGTATCAAAGGAAGAAAAACCCTCCTAATTGTATCATAAAAGTGGATTTCAAGAAAGCTTTTGATCATATGGAATGGGATTTTATTCTTCAGACCTTACAACTTTTGAGTTTCCCTAATGAGTTTATTAGATGGATTGAGGCTTGTATTACTACTCTAACCTACTATATTCTTGTTAATGGTACCCTAACTGATATCTTTAAGAGTGCAAGAGGTTTGAGATAAGGAGATCCCATTTCCCCACATCTCTTCATCATATGCATGGAAGTCCTAAGCTAGTTGATCTAACAGAAAGTGGGCAATAGCAAGCACTACAAATTTCATGGTAAATGCAAGAGGGTAGGGCTTATCAACCTAAATTTTGTGGATGATTTGTTATTTTTAACAAAGCCCATGGAAAATTTATTGAATTACTCATGTCGACATTGTCTATATTCAAAGACCTTTCCGACTTAGAGATTAACCTTACAAAAAGTCATTGCATCCTAGCTGTTAGTGATACTATAATGGAAAACAGTATCTTTGCAATCACAGGGATGAGAAGGAAGCCAGCTCCTTTAACTTATCTGGGTTGACCTATTGCCACAAAAAGAATACAATTCACTGAATGCTTTCCCTTGATAGAAAAAATACAGAGAAGATCGAGAATGTGGTCTAATAAGGTTCTCTCTTTTAGTGGGAGATTGTAATTCATCAAATCCATTATGAATTCCCTTCATATATACTAGTCCTCAAACATATCATTAGCTAAAGGTGTAATCAAAACCATTGAGAAGTTTTTCAGAAGATTTATGTCGGGAAACCTAAACTCGGACATTCACTTTGCTAAGGTTAAATGATCAGAAGTCTGCAAAAGTAAAAAAGAAGGGGGATTAAGATTGATTCCTATTGCCACTTTTAATATATCAACATTAATAAAAAATCAAAACCATTGAGAAGTTTTTCAGAAGATTTATGTGGGGAAACTTAAACTCGGAAAGTCATTTTGCTAAGGTTAAATGGTCAGAAGTCTGCAAAAGTAAAAACGAAGGGGGATTAAGATTGATTCCTATTGCCACTTTTAATATATCAACATTAATAAAAAAATCTATGGAATATTCTATTGGAAAATAAATCTCTTTGAATTTGATGGTGTTATAGCTGTATCCTGAAAGGATCTAGCCTTTGGTTTATTCCTATAAAACCTTCCTTCAACTTGTCCTTTGATCTAACTATTAAAGCTAAGACCTATCTTAGGAAATTTGATGTCATGTAAGGTTAGAAATGGTGAAAAGGCTTATTTGTGTTTTGATAATTGGACAAGTAAAGGCCCCCCTAATTAGCTCTCTCCAAGCTCTTTAGCTTTGGAACAGATTGCCGATCAACTCTAAAGTTAACTCCATCTTGCTAAGGGGCTAATGGAACATTCCATCGAAATTGCAGTACCTCACTCCTAACTAGTATCCAAAACTAGATAAGTAGGATATATTCCAATGTCTCAACCTGCTCCAAACACCTTCAACATTACAAAATTTAGAAAGTGGTAGAATCAGAACAACTCGAAGTAAATATGGTTTTGGCATAAGTCACTCATGCCTAGTTACACCATTCTTCTATGGCTTACTGTGCTTAATAAGTTAAGCACAATGGATAAAATGCACTTGATTACTACTAATATTGTTTGTGTTTTATATGAGATAGAGGAAGAACCAAAGAATCACCTTTTCTTTCACTACCTCTTTTCCCAATTCATATGGGAGAAGATATAGGACTTGTATCTAATTTCTAATGCAGGTAAACCTTTATAGAAGCACTCGAATGGCTCCTGATATTGAACCATACTGCTAGATATAAAGAACATATTTATATCATCTCCTTTGCCTCCTCCATAAAGGAGATAGAGTGAGAGAGAAATAATAGACGCTTTCAATACAACGTGCATTCTAGAAAGGAGGTACTATATTCATTAATTGGTGGAATCAGAGAGAAACTACTAAATTCCACCAGGTCAGAAAGAGCTAACCCTAATTTGGCCCTTCATAGATAATCAATTAATTAACTTGCAAAAAGGGCTAACTAACGATTAAAGAGTAGATCGTAAACTTTGTGTCAAAGTACCTGGAAAGTGGTGTCCTTCCCCTTCAAATGTGTCTTTTGACTCTGAACATTATAAGAATAGCTTCGATCCAAGACATGGGATGATATTTAAGAGGAGATCATGAATCACTCTTTGATTATAGCTTTGCTTCTGGATCCAAAGGTCACCAAACACCTAACCCTAATTTGGTAGGGTTGGGTGAATGGGGAAAGACGCGATCTGTGCTTGCCCCATTTTTGTCAAACAGTCCATTTTGCTCTATGCTTTACCTTTTATCTAAAGGAGCTATGATTTTCCAAAACGTTGTTGTTGTGGCTTGCTTAATGCTCTTAATTAAACGTTGTTGTTGTCTTGTATTATTTGATATTCTCGTTTTTGTAAGGACCTCTTATTTTTAATACCATTCTTTACCTTTTCAAAAAAAAAAGGATATAAACAAAGACACTTGAGATAAGAAAAACAAATCCCCTAATAATATAGCTTCTTTAATAGAAGAATCAGAAGTTATCCACCAAGAAATTTGCTATGAACCTTCAATAATATCACTAAGATATCCCACGCACAGCAACCACAAAGACACCTCCAATCAGTAAGCGTTCTAGCATCGAAACGTCATAAAACACTAGAGTTGCAACACCTTCAAGACATCTGGAAATATTTCACCAAAAATACAATATGCGATAGCCGACAAAGTCATGTAACCCTTGAAAAAAAACATGCAACAAATCTAGACAGAATCACATAAATATCAGCTCATAAAAATAATTTTTGATCCATGAAATTCCAGCTACTAAGTCACCATATTATATTCATTTTTTTCCACATAAATCAGCCGAGAAAATTTACGCTATAGGAAGATAAAAACAGCTATCTAGTATAGATAAAAATCACTAAAAAATCAGCTACTTTAGATAGTCATTATCTCCAAAATAGGTTGTCAAAAAGAGTCATTATCACCAAAATAAGTTATCAAATAGACTCTCAAATAAACCTCATCTTCAAAGAATCCCACATAGAGTAGAATACTCGTCATAGTGAAATTTCACAAATAACCAAATATGTCTAATTACAAATAATGCCTAAAATGTCATAACACATATCTTAACAATCTCCCCCTTTTTGGCATTATTTGTCACATATCGAAACTCCCCCTTAAGAAGATAATTAGACACACAACATCAAGTCCATATAACATATAGGAACTCCCCCTTAATCAAACATCGAGTTCCAAATAACTTCCAAATGACATTCAAGTTCACATGGCATCAAGTTTGTCAAGTTCAAGAAACATCCAAATAAACAATAATCCCAAATAAATAATTGTCCAATCATCCAAATTTCTCCCCCTTAGGACATAAAGATGTCAAAAGGCAAGACCAATAATCACGGAGATTTTCTTAAATCTCCTCCTAAATTGAACAGTTACCAACAAAGCACAAATATCATATGACAATAAACAATAATATATCTCTCCTTTGGGACAAAACAATGTCAAAACGAAGAAGGCCTTCAATATGATCAATCTCAACCAATAAAGAGGCATAAAAATTAGTAGTAAGTATAGCAGAAGAATTATAAAGACGTAGTGTAGCAGGAAAAGGCGAAGATAACAATTTACCTCAATCAAAACACTAGCCAACATATCATTATTCTCATCAAAGTCATCTGCATACGACTAATTAAATTCATAAACCCTAAAAATGTATTTAATAAATCATAATCAAATTAATCAATCTCCTCCTCATATAAACCATATGAAAGCATAAAATTGTATCATCCAACACTATGTTATCCAAATCACAATTAAATTCTTACACCAACTTAGCATCAAAATGTCATGGCAATAAGGAAGCATGCAACAAATTCCTCTTTGTCAACAAAGCATCCAAATTAAATTGTTTATACTCAGCTAAATTTATAGGATAATTAGAGACAAACCTGGTTGAAGCAAGAGTATCCCATCGTTGTTAGCGGGTAGACCATTAATAAGTACATTCTTCACCTAGGTCATGATTGCATCACTATTATCAATGAGGGAATTTGCAAAAGAAATCTTTGCAGGTCTCTCAACTCCAAATAAAACATCTCTCTTTTGAAGATGATATATAAGAATTGTAGCAACACATTCTCCTTATATCCATATACACGGGAAGTGTTCCTAGTGAAAACATATTGCCTAAACTCATACAACCCATAATATGGAGAGAAACCAAGATAAAACTTAAAAAACCTAAATCATAGAAAACCCGAATTTTCCTCTAAATCTCTAACCAAGTATCAACATTTTCTTAATATAACTCTGTAAATCAAAATCCAAAAGCATAACTATCAAATCATCAAGCAAAGCCTCATTTACACATCAAATATACTATTCAACAAGTAAGGAAAAGTCAAACACACACCAAACACCTAAACCTTAGAAAACCCATAAATAAAAAAATCAAAAATTCTAGAAGTTAACTCTTTCAAAACCTTTTTTTGTTTTTGGTTTTTTTAATAAACAAAATCAATATACTTCAAAAGTGTAAAGCACACAATCTCTTTTCCCCTCGAAGAAATTCATACCTGGGCTTATTCCTCATCACAATATCTCTGTCATCAACTATCTAGTTGGTTTCTTCCTTCAAAGGAATCCACTGGTCCTCTATCTGAATAGTTTTTTTTTCAGTAGCAACTAACTATGAATTTGGACAGTTTCTAATTTTAGCTTTGTTGTGTCTCTGTTTTGATTTTTTAGGCTGGTTTTGAAGGTTTTCTTCTAGCACCAAGTTTGTTGTTTGACCACCAAATAAAGAGTCCCTCTTTTAATAATTGTAGCCTTCTTTCCATCTCCAAAAGTAATGCGGCTATCCATACAACTTTAATAATTCATCAATTAGCTTCTTTCACCTTTTCTAACTCAAGCATGCTTTGGTACAGTTGGCTGCTACTGAAAGTTCATCGAAGAATGTCTAAATTTTCTGTTTTGAGCTCTCTAAAATATCATTTGTAACAACTTGTAACAATTTGGCTTTATGTGCCCATTTACCCCACAAAAGTGATAAGTAGCTACAAATTTTGTTTCCTCCTTTAAGTTTCTCCTTGGACAGATTTGGTCGTACCATTTTTCTCATCTTTAGACTTAGAACATTCACCTTTATAGCCAATGCCTTGAGGTCTCTTTTAATCTTACCAATTTCTAACAACTTTTCTAACTTTTCAGTTCTTCCATTTAACATTCCTATCCCTTTTTTCATAGTAAACAGCTTTAACTTTGTTTCATCAAGTTCATCTATTTTAGATAACAACTTCTTTTTCTTAATCTTGAATGATGGTCTTCATGGTGGAGTGTTCCTTCTTTAGCTTCTCATTCTTCTTACATTTTTGCACCCATTTAGCATACATTAACTCATAAACTTTGCAAATATCCTCCCTTTTGTATTCTGAATCGGTATCATCACTGTCATAATTTGAACTAGAGCTATGGACTGATTCATATGCATTTTTTCTAAAGTCTTAGACTAATTCATCTTCATTTTCTCTGTTAGTTTCTTCTCTAGTTATTATTAAGCAAGCAACTAGACTTCTGCTATATAAAGCAACTAATATAGCATTATTGCTCAAAAATTCCTCTTCATTACCATACTCACTTCTAGATTCATTCTCACTCCTAGTACTTATATAAGACTTCCCTTTTCTCTTCTTCAAAGTGTTAACACATTTCACTTGTACATGTCTGAAGCCCTAACATTCATGACATTGATTTTTCTTCACCTTTCTTTCACCTTTTTTAGTTTTAACTTGTTTTTTGAAATTATTATTTGATGAGCTCCCACCATTTTACCTAAACTTGGTTCTATCTTTCTTCAACTTCTTTAACCACTTGGTGAAATTTCTTGTCAATAACTTCATGTCCTCATTCTTATCGGATTCATCTCCTAAGTCATTTACAACTTTTCCAAACTCCACTTGCAATGACAATCATTTGTTTTTCTCTCGTTTATCTCTCAACAAATTCATCTCAAAGTTGGTAAGAATCTCAATTACTTTATCCAAAGATAATTTGTTAATATCATACGCTTCTTCGATTGCTGCAATTTTTGGTTTGAATCTCGGAGATAATGATCTTAAAGTTTTATTGACAAGTTTCATATTTGAATACTTCTTCTCAAGTTGATATGCTTGGTTGGCAATGTCACCTAACCTCTCATAGATGTCTCCAGTAGTATGGCTTTCATCCATCTTAAGCCCTTCGAATTTAGCAGCCAATATCTAAAGTTTCAAAATTATCATTAATTTAGATCCCTCATGTGTCTTTGACAAAGTTTCCCATGCTTCTTTTGCTAATTCACATACTAAAATCGTACTAAATCATCCTTCATCGATGATACTGAAGATTGCATGCAATAGATGAGAATTGTCAAGTGCTTCCTCTTCTTTAACTCTTGTCCATTCAAATGGATCTTTAGGTACCACTTCATTCTTTTCATTAATCGTCATTAGATCTGTCTAATCTTTCAATGAGTTTCATGCTTTTATTCCTTGTGACTGAATGAATACTCTCATCCGTGAATTCTACGTAGGATAATGTGAACCATCTAGCAACAGTGGTCTATGATTGATGCCCCTTCTCTTGTTGTCATAATTTTGAAACACGAATCTGCACCAACTTGACGTACCATATTCTGATTCGGTGAGCCTTCCTCTGATAACAATTAAAAATCCTGAAGGATATAGTTTCGCACAAGTTATGGTTCAGTCTCAGTTGCTTTGAACTATATTTGTGGTTGTTTGATAAGAAGCAACTGTGTTGCACTGTAAATTTTCTATCACAAATGAAAACAGAAAACTTAAATGTAAAATAAGCAAATTAACACCCAAAATTTATTAATGTAGTTAAGCACCCCTTACCTACAATTGTGGGACCCTCACCCAACTTAATCTCTTTCACTGATGACAATAGTTTTATACAAAGGATTCACTAAGCCAACTCACTCAACCCTTGACATTATCCCCCACCCTCACATCACGTAAAAATAAATCACACTCAATAACACAACCACCTCGTGTTAACATCAACATAGCAGTTTCTCAATAATGTTTGATAAAAAAAGGAAAAAAATAAAACAACTCAAGTAATTGAAACAATAAAGGACATATACAAAGACACTTCAGATAAGAAAAACAATTCCTCTAACAATGTAGTTTCTTCAACGGAAGAATGAGAAGTTGTCCACTAAGAAATGTGTTGTGAATCTTCGATAATGTCACTAAGATATCCCATACACAGTAGCCACAAAGACACCTCCAATCAACAAGTGTTCTAACACCTAAACATTATAAAACACAGGAGCTGCAATACCTTCAAGTCATCTGGAAATATTTCACCAAAAATATAATATGCAACAGCCCACAAAGCCACACAACCCTTGGAGAAAACACGTAACAAATCTGGACAGAATCATACAAATATTAGCTCGCAAAAATAAATTTTGATCCATGAAATTTCAATTACCAAGTCATTATAGTGTAGTCATTTTTCCCACACAAATCAGCCTAGAAAATTCATGTTATAGGCAGATAAAATTAGTTGTCCAGTGTAGATAAAAATCACCAAAAATTAGTTGCCTTAGATAGTCATTATCTCCAAAATAGATTACCAAGTAGAGCCCAAAAATCTGCACCTTATCTTGGTTAAGATATGGTGATTTGATTTCAGTTTAATCCTATCATGACTAAAATGCTTATCTCAAATAAACCTCATTTTCAAATAATCCCACATAGAATAGAATACTTGTCACAGCAAAATTCAACAAATTAGCAAAAATGTTCAATTACAAACAATGTCCAAAATGTCATAACACATATATTACCAAAACTAACTTTCAATATACTGTACATCTAAGTTAACTTTTAAAAGTCGAAACTACTTTATTCTAATGCCTAGATAAAATCAAGTCTTGTGTTGTCCAAAGACCTAATGATGTTAGTGTTTTTGAAGTCTTGAAGGTCAACTTTATAGTATCAAGAGGCACGTAATAATGTGGAGGAAAACAAAGGCTCAATGTTGGTGGGATGGGAAAGTACCCTGCGTCCAATTTGAACCATTTTACCACCTAAGTCAGGTCCAAACTCCGAAAGTCTACTCCCACTCGTCAAAAATGGCTGTCACCATTTTAAGATTTGCACTGTTTATGATTAGACCTTTTATGTTGGACCCCGATTTTTAAGTGGAATTTAGAAATATTAAATGAACTTAAATGAGTGTTATTATGTATATGTTTAGGTATAAATGTATTT
>JAOSBO010000211.1:37434197-37444916 GCA_027563915.1 Erythroxylum rotundifolium | reverse complement strand
TATATATATGCGTTGTATCTTACTCCCACGTGAAATACCATGTTCAAAAACCAAATGAAATGAATAAAAAACCGACTGAGTTACCATTGTCTTCCGTGAAAGTAATGAAATTGTTCAATGAAAATGAACACTTCAGGCCAATTTTCAACCCCACTCAAAGTAAAGAAACTTCATGGAAATAATGCAAAGGAAAAGTGGAAGTAAAAGAATGCTTTTAAGTCATCGAATCGTCAAAAAAAGGGACTCACCCGAACCACCACCATTACCAACAACCCATAGAAAATATAAATCAAATATGGTAGCAATTGACCGGAAAGTGTCGAAGGCATAAACTAATGCGCACGTTATAGGAATCCCTTCTCTTACGTTTGTTATAACTTCCCACGTGAAATTGCTAAACAAAGGAAACCTAGCCAGGAACCATCCTCGAACCTCTGGTCTGTCTCTTATTGCTCTTCACGTGGAAAAGTTTTCTTTAGCATTATAATAAATGACCAGACTTCATCACCTCTTTTGTCCCCGGTTGGACTTTTGACTTCTAGCCCAAAGACCATTCGTTGGTTTTCACTTTCCACCCCCTTTCCTCCCCTTCATGTTTGGTCCACTTTTCATTATCCCTCGTAGCCTATAATTCTCAAAATAAGTGAACGACTAACTTGGCAGATATAGACATGCAAATATGCGAACGGGTACTCGTATGATAACAACATTGCGTTATGAAAAAAATGGATTTCTGTTGCTAAAGAGCCACAGTGATAAGTCTTTCCATGAACATTTCATGACGTTCTCAATTCCTTCGTAATCTCCAAGTTGCAGATATTAGTATGGGAAGCCCCATATGGCCAGATAACAGGATACAGTATCTCTGGTCTGTAACTTAGCTGGGATTGTAAGCAACTGTGTGGGTACATACCTAGGAGAAAATAATGGGACTAAAATGATCATGTGTATACATTTCGTGATAACCTAAAAGTAGGTTAGATTTTTTGGTTGTCCATGAAGGTGACATATCTTTTCCTTGTCTAGTGTTTCCACTATTTATATTGTTTTCAAACTCTTACTCTTCTTCCGGATTTTTTTCCTCACGACCTGTTAATGTGTTTTTGCAGCTCGTGGTATATTAATTTATCAACAGATGTACATGAAGTATCATTCAAGCAATTCGAAGTTTATAAATACGCTCTAAACAAGAATAGACTCATCGTCGGCTGCTGCGCATGTGATATCTATCTAAACTCTTTGCTTTCCTAGTTTTATACGTACTTTCACTTCTTTCCAAGGGGGAAGAAGCTCCTAATTTTGTTTCTCTTCTAGATGATTACCACCTCATTAAATTGGAATCAAGGTTTTTTAATTTAAAACGTGAAACAATTGTTATTGACAAAGACGGAGATACTTGGATCTAGTGGAGGCAAGAATATAAGACAAAAGATACCTTGGCTAAAAAACTATTATACATTTAGTAGCAATGAAAATTAATGAAACTTTGATCCTATTAAGGTCAGTTTTTAAAATTTTGTTCCCATCGTACTCATTATTCTTCCCCTATTTATTGTAATGATCATATAATAACAAAACATGGAAAGGAAAGAAGAAAAAAAAGTTCAGAAAAGAGAGCTATTTCACCATACAAATAAAAAGTAACTAATTAGACTAATTCTTATTCTTAGAATTCTCATCTCAATTATTAACTTGAGTTACTAACTATGCCCATTTTTTTATTGACACCTGATACGCTAACCCAAATACTAAGTTGATTATGTAAGTCCCGTAAAAAGGAACCAAAAAATTATGAATTACAGTTTGTACTTAATGATTTGCTTATATTGTTGAAGAAGTTGCCATATCAATTTTCTATTCATCAAAGAGCGCAGGAAGAGAGAATTGTGTAATATGTAATGAAAGACTGATCTTATCCAATATCTAATCATTTCACAACAAGGCATTACTATAAAAATCTACACCTAAATCATGGAATGGTGATGTGAGGTATGACTTTAACCTACTTTAATTACTAACCTACAAATTCTGTCATTAGATGAGTGGTCCACTCGACCATACAAGAAAGGCCAAACAAAAAGGAGGGAGACTTTACATGTCCCCCTAATGTTCTGTTAGGCACTAGCACAAAAGTCGCGAAGACTATGTACGCATATTGGTGATCTCTTTCATTTTCTTCCCAAATAAAAAATCGACTATTCACTTGCCTAATCCATAACCTTCAAAGTTCAAACCTAGTTGACTAATCTGAATTAGTGTTGGAGAAAGCATCAAATGACTCCAAAATTTGACCTTAATTATATATATCACACTCTTCCAAAACGGCAAGAAATTTTATGTAGCTGACACGTTACGACATAGTTAATATATATTTTTCTTGTAATTTTTGTCACTACGCAATGGAATAGTCCACGAGAATTTTGGTTTTGTACCTGTCTTTTGCAAAGCACGGCTCCATTATTACGTGTCGTACTATAGCAAGTTGATATAAGATTTAAGAGTTCGTTATAGTTTAGTCATTCCAACGTAAGTGAAATTGAATATAAAAAAACAGGAGGAGTTTATGTGATTAGAAATATGAGTAAGGCATAGATTGGAAGAACATGAATTGATGAGAGTTAGCTAGGTTGTACGGCGACCTCACTACCAAACATCAATTTTACTTTTATTAGATGACACTGACAGTGTCGGTTCGGTGGTGTTTATAAAACTTAGATTCTTGTTAGAACTATTACATGTATTACGAAGATGGTTACTATAACAATCGTCCTGTCTTTGTTGTAGCAGTTGCGCTTATAACAAAGATATTGTATAACTAATAAAACTGGTAAGCGAATTTGAGAAAACCGATTATGGAATAACTCAAGGCTTTATCAAAAAATTCTTTTATCTAAATCTACCCAGAGAAGAGAAGAAGAAATATATATGATGGCTGAGTTACGCTCCATCAAGAATGCTCTTAATTATGTCTAGGGTTAAAAATTCAAGTTGAAGGAATCCCATATTTTTATCAAATTACCAAAAGAACTAAACACACCAATTTAAACAAATTATAAGATAATAAATAAACGAACATAAAAGGATAAACTTGTAATTAAGAACAATAAATTTTCACTAGTTTTCCTGGTCTAATTAGAGTAAGGCAGTTGCTCTAATAATTGTACAGGTTAGAAAATACTAAAGTACTCGATCAAATTCATTCCATGGAACTTAGGAGCATATATGCATGGAAGATGATGTGCCTTATCATTCTTGATCCTCCAGCTTTTCAGGGCAAGCTGACAGACAAATCTATGCTTGCAAAGTTTGATTTTAGCATCTATTGCTAAATTCGATCCCAAGATATAGGCCATGAGCAAATAATGCATTTCACTTACCGTTGCTAGACTTCCTAGTCAACGATTTGTTAATATACTTGATCTTTTAGGTGCTTATCTCTTTCAAGTGTTATTTTCCATTTTTTTGATGCCGTTTACAATCGTTGGACCATATATTTCATTTCTTCACTCATTGTAATTGCAGCCAAAAACTACCTAGAGGGATATACTAATTATTCTTGATGTTCTCAATTTAAACAAACCATTTTTTCAGAATGAAAACGGAACATATATAGATACTAAGCTTACACAGGATTAAAGCAAAAAGAGAATTTGAAGTGCAAAAAGAGATTTTGAATTGGAGTAAAACATCAAACATAAAAGAAGAGAAGAAAATAAGAGTTGAGTAATTAACATTGTACGTGCTTGTTCTTGTGTTTAGCTCCATCTACTAAGGGGCAAGCTGGATGTCACATTCATAAAATATAAGAATAGATGGTCCATTAGAATTTATAATTAAGTTCTTCCACGAGCAACAGACTTCATGTGTTCATGAAAAGAACCCCATGTTTCTTTTGTAGTTGTAAGCGTCTTTCACCGAGCAGCAGCCAGGGTGTAAATATCTATATCCTTCCTTTTGTTATTAAGCGTAAAGTCCTTAGGGGCTTGTGTTTTTATAAGCCCCCGAGACGTTTCTAGTCATTCAGGTAGACTATCAAACCAATTATTTTGGGTAGTATATATTCCACTTCTTTTTTACCACATAAATAATGGTATTGCACTTTTTTTTGTTAAGAGCTCTACTCTACTCCCAACACAACTACTTGGCATTATTCTACCCTTGGAAATGGCGAATGTGGAGCGAAGAAGCTCATCCAAATCCGATTAGAATTAATTTAAACAATATTTTTCCCTTCTAGGAAAAGTGTCTCGTAAAGAAAAGGTAAATTAGTAATTCATTCATTGAGTGCGTAACCACCTACATCAATATAATTAAAACAAGTTCCAATAAATTTGGAATAATTGTAATAGCGATCCAGTTATTTTTCTAAAAAAAATTTTACAAGCTAAAATATCTCGTTCAACCTCGAGTAGGAAACGCATTTTCTTAAATTGGATAACAAATATATATTAAAATGTTTTAAAAAATTGGACTAATCAGCATATGACAAGTTAGTTTGTTATGTCATTACGTAACACACACAAAAATATGAAAAGTATTGTTATCAGCAATTCTCTTCTATTTTCAGGCAACAACTCAAATTTTAGAAACAACAGTTTAAAAAGAAAACCAT
Source organism: Erythroxylum rotundifolium (assembly GCA_027563915.1). Classification (NCBI taxonomy): domain Eukaryota; kingdom Viridiplantae; phylum Streptophyta; class Magnoliopsida; order Malpighiales; family Erythroxylaceae; genus Erythroxylum; species Erythroxylum rotundifolium. Next base: position 37,440,304 of record JAOSBO010000211.1, on the reverse strand, counting down.
GGGAAGCGCTGCCTGATTATACAGCCGCCGTCTATCAAATGAAAGCAAAGTTGTTAATGACGAGTTTGGTACGGATTGATTTGAATAAATTCAACCCCTTCAGTACATATTTGAAAATTTGTAATTACATAACTATAATTTTACCATCCGATCGAAGTGTTTGTTTGTTAGGCAATAGGCAGAGAGCGGAGATCAGAAAACAAAAAACTGAAACTCTGGAAGGAAGGGGTCCCAAAGTTATAGCTTTAGATGCATGTCTCACGTGGAAGAGGCTGTGGCAAACAGTGAAAGCTGCCTCGCACGCCGGCAGCCCATCCCCATCAATCCCCAACAAGCTCACCCGAATACCAGCCCACCTGGTCCTACATCTCTTGATTTGTTTAAAACGTTATACATAAAATTAATTAACCAAATCAACGTCCTTTAATTAATATTTAATTATAATATGAAAATTATTATAATATTTAATTAACTAAGGAGATGTTCAAGTGATGCAAGGTTGGATCCCTAAAACACATTGCTAGTAACAAGGTTCAATTCCCAGCCTCTAGTGAGATTAGTTTGATCTATATTTTAACTTATTTACTAATTTATGTACACTCTATATGTATAAAATACTTTATATATTATATAATCTATTTAATAAATGTTTAATAAATAATTATTTTATATTTTCATTAATAAAAATAAAAAGAGACGTACACAATTTAGGTTAAATTAAGTCAAATTTTACTTCATAATAATTCTAATATATATGTATTGAGAAAATGAATTGAAATGCCATCTTATCTAACAAAAATGTTGTGTTCTCCCTTTTTCTTTGCCTCCCTCGCGTCGTTCTACGTGTTGTGGACCAGCTTTGTCTCCCCTTTGCCCTACTCTTTCTAAGACAACATTTTCATTTTGTTTTTTCACTTTCTACCACCATTACACGCCTACAATATTGGTCCTCTTTCAGCTTCCTTCCTTCCAATGTCCTCTATGGGCTCCCTTCCGATGTGGCCGACGACGCGTCACTTGCTGAAAGCTGGGGACTTCCCTTCCTCCACTATATAAACAGCAATCTAGCAACCTGTTATGCTCACAGCATAAACACTTTTATACCAAGTTCGTTCTTACTCAAAATCTCTTCAAAACTCTGAACTCCTAAAAATAAAATTTAGATAAGAACATATTTTTTATTTTCTTCTCATTTTCCTGGCTGAAATGGCTGTTGAAGATGCCTTCTCATCTCCTTTGGGTCCTCCAGCATGCGAGAAAGATGCAAAAGCCCTTCAATTTATCAAGGAAATGACTAGAAATGCTGACTTCGTTCAGGAAAAAGTTTTGGTTGAAATCCTGAGCCGTAACGCTCAGGTCGAGTACTTGAAAAGGTTCAAACTTAATGGTGCTATCGATCGCCAGACTTTTAAGTCCAAACTCCCTATGATCACTTACGACGATCTTCAGCCTGAAATCCAACGTATAGCTAATGGCGACCGCTCTGCCATCTTGTCTTCTCAACCCATCTCCGAGTTTCTTACCAGGTGTGTTTTAATTATTAGCTCTTTGTTCTTGTACTTTTCTTACTAGCTACAAGCTGATTGTAAATATTTAGTTAGAGGACTTCAATTATATATTATCCTATTAATTTCGTTTTCTTTAAAACCCCAGTTCGGGGACATCTGCCGGTGAAAGAAAGTTGATGCCAACAATTCAAGAAGAGCTGGATCGTCGGCAATTATTATATAGTCTGCTCATGCCAGTGATGAATCTGTAAGTTCCGATTAATGCGTTCGAATCAACTGTGCTATCACATGCAAAAAAATAATCTTTTTTTCTGATAAAGACGCGCTTTATGTGCAACAGTTACGTTCCTGGCTTGGATAAAGGCAAAGGTCTCTACTTTATGTTCGTGAAATCCGAGACCAAAACTCCTGGTGGTCTCTTGGCTCGCCCAGTGCTCACAAGCTACTACAATAGCGACCACTTCAAGACTCGTCCCTATGACCCCTACAACGTCTACACGAGCCCTAACGAGGCCATTCTTTGCTCCGACTCTTTCCAGAGCATGTACACACAGATGATCTGTGGTCTCCAGGAGCGGGAACAAGTGCTCCGTGTTGGCGCAATCTTTGCCTCCGGTCTACTCCGTGCTATCAGGTTTCTCCAAGTTCATTGGCAAGAACTTGCTCATGACATAGAATCTGGAACTCTAAACAGAAAAATCACCGACCCTTCTCTCAGAGAGTGCATGACTAAGATCCTAAAACCTAACCCAACAATTGCAGAGGTTATCAGAATGGAGTGTTCAAAGGAGAAATGGGATGGGATCATCACCAGAATTTGGCCCAACACCAAATATCTTGATGTGATCGTAACTGGAGCTATGGCACAGTACATCCCAACCTTGGATTACTATAGTGGAGGGTTACCATTGGCATGCACCATGTATGCTTCGTCAGAATGTTACTTCGGTTTAAACCTGAACCCCATGTGTAAACCATCAGAGGTCTCCTATACAATCATGCCAAACATGGCATACTTCGAGTTTTTATCCCACGAGCCGGGCAAGACTTGGACTTCCCGTGACTCGCCACCAAAACTCGTTGACCTTGTCGACGTTGAAGTGGGAAAAGAATACGAACTTGTGATCACAACCTATGCAGGTTTATATAGGTACCGAGTTGGTGACATCCTCAGAGTCACCGGGTTTCACAACTCAGCACCTCACTTCCATTTTGTAAGAAGAAAAAACGTGCTACTCAGTATTGACTCGGATAAGACCGACGAGGCAGAGTTACAGAAAGCAGTGGAGAACGCGTCCCAACTCTTACGTGAATTCAACACTAGCGTTGTTGAATACACGAGTTATGCCGAGACAAAAACGATTCCGGGTCACTACGTAATTTATTGGGAATTACTAGTGAAAAACTGTGCCAACCCGCCGACTATGCAGGTATTGAATCAGTGTTGCCTTGCCATGGAAGAATCGTTGAACTCAGTTTATAGGCAAGGCCGTGTCGCGGACAACTCCATAGGTCCACTAGAGATAAGAGTGGTTAAAAATGGCACATTTGAGGAGTTAATGGACTACGCAATATCAAGAGGAGCGTCCATTAATCAGTACAAAGTTCCAAGGTGTGTGAACTTCACACCAATTGTCGAGTTGCTTGATTCCAGGACGGTAACGACACATTTCAGCCAAGCTTTGCCTCATTGGACACCGGAACGAAGACGGTGACTTCATGAGTCAACCGACCGAAATATAGTTCAATGGATTTGGCAATGCGGAAAAGAAAACCAATAGACTCTTGATGTATTGTCTGTTTTTCTTCTTTTGAGCTTTTTGTCGAGTGATTTTCGTAGCTTTACAAGAAAAAGGTTAAAAGCGTATGTTTGATTAGGACTTCTCAGGATAAGGTTTTGTATTGTGATTGAGTTTACCTGTGGAAAGGATTGTGACATCATGACATAATATCTAATGTAATGTTTCTTTCAGTCAAACTGCAATGAGCATATTTTCATCCCTTTAAATTCTTCTTTTTTATCTTTCCAATAATGATTTTGTCAATGCCCTAGTGGATTTTGTCGACACTTTGAGAAAAAGAGACTATGGTGACCACACGCTTTTCAGCATAAAGGATCAAAAACAACAACATTAAGTAACAGATAGAATGAAAGAGTATTGATAAGATGGTGTATAACTGTGTACAAAGGAGAATTTTCTGAATCATTTCACTGTCTTCGAGTTCAACAAGTAAAAGATTACAGAGAAAGTTGGCTGAATTATTATGCAATGAAAATAGAATCACGTGGCTTCAATCGTTCTATCTGAATTAATTCAGATTGATGATTTTCCACATTTTAATACAACTCATCATAAGCTCCAAGGTGAAACTGAGATATTTAGTCTAAGACTAAAAATGCTTTTAGTATTAAATTTACTTCTGCCTCGAAAGTTAAGGATCACAATTGTTATACTTAAAAAATTTTGATGCTAATCAAATAGGTTAGTATGAGTGAATTTTTGGGAAAGAAAAAATTTGTTTAGCTAGCACTTTATTTCTTATGGGCTAACTTAGTATGAGTAAAGACTAGTCTGGGTGTGAATAATTTAAAAGCACCTTCCTATAATTGAGACCCTCCTAAAACACCGCTAACTAAAAAACACAAAAAATCTTGATGCTGACCCTACCCTCCGGTGGACTTTAAGACACTTCAATTGTTCGGTCTTTTCCAGTAAATCGTCAGGCTTGTCTCCATATCAGATTGTGAAGTCATTTGGATGCAATTAAGTTGAGTGAAGAGCCTGCAGAGGCAATGAAGTTATCTGTGTTTTTCTTGTATTTTGTTTTCCTTCCAAAATTAAATTCTCGTGATTTTTTTTCCATCTATCATGCTGATTGATAGTTGTTTCTGCAATAAATGCCATATAATTAGATCAACTGCAACGTTCTTTAGGGACTTTTTGTTCATTTGGTGAGAGGGCTACATATCATATCAAAATCCCAAATTGTGTTGGGTCAATTCTAAGCAATTGGCATGCCCGAATTTATTGAGATGGAAATACTTCCTAATCCCAGTAGCTGGTTGAGTTCCACCATTGTCTCCATTATGACTGGTTTCACTTTCTTAAGAATCGTTTTCATATAGGTGTGCATATTTAAGTAGGCTTGCCAGGTGTGTACTGCAGCAAGAGCAACCAGCACGGCAATGTTTGTCCAAAGAAGTATTAAACGAGGGACCATTCTTGGAGCTTCCTGCTGTTTGGCACAACAAACTTTGAAAATAAGTGGTCCCATTTCTTATCAGCTGTCAATGATTTCACCTAATTATAACTTATTCTTTAATTACTTTTCTAAATGGCTATTGCTTTTAAGTTTTAACGTTCCAAGAAACTTCTAATTACCATGTGCTTTGTATTAAAAAGTTACTCTTAGCTATAATGGATAATGAGAGTAATATTGGAAGTTAGCCCTGTGCCCCGATCGTCTTCATTTATTTTCGTGTTAAAAAAAACCTCTTATATAGTTCAAAATTTCTCTATATTATTTTAAATTACTAAAAAATTTTATAATATAAGAAACTATAAAATTTTAAATTTGCGACTTTTGTGATTAGATAAAATTTAACATTTTAAAGATATTTCCGTTGTTAATTTATTTGCAGATTGATATTGCATATTTATAAAGTATTGGATCGATTAATTGTTGTGATAACAAAGTAAGAAGAGAATTTCTATTGAAAATTCTTCTTAATTTATTTTAATTTTACCACTGAGCAGTATTTGACAATAACTTTTGATAGAAGTACAAGTTGAAGTTATTTATACTTAAAAAAGGTATAAGATTGATTAGTTGGTAATAATATCACTTAAGTAAGAAGAAGAAAAATTGATGAAAAGACATGTTAGTTTAATTTGATATCACCATTAAGTATTGTTTAGTATTTTGATAATAATGAGAAAATTATATATAATTAGTGAGAAAACATAAGGAACTTACATTGAATATAAATAAGAAATTTTAATGAAAGTATCTTGTGCAAATGTTATTTTACATTTAGGTCATAATTTTTTATAATAATATTTAATTGAGGTGATTCAAGAAAGAAATTTTTTATAATTCTTAAAAAGAAACATAGATATAATATTAGATAGTTGAATCTAGACTATTAATTAATCTTTATTTTTTAAAAAAGTTTATGACAATTTCCATCGTCAGTAGTTTTTCACCTGAGAGCAAATGTGAGAAAAACATGAGAAAGTATGCATATAAGTTAGATGGGTGATTTCTAGTAAAAAAAGAAGCCTAGATACTGATGATCATAAGAGAGAGATTCAGGGTGTGCTTGTTTGGAAGGTATGAAAAAAGGGGAATGGGTATGAAATGAAAGATTGAGTTTGGTAAAAGATTATGATTATAGAGTTATTATTTTGATTACCCATTTTTGGGCAATCCTCTATTCCTCTTCTAATTTAGAAGAATGAGTATCATTGCTCTTTAAATGTTTTTTGATAATTAATGAAAATATAATTCATTCATTAATTAAAATATTATAATTAATTAAAATATAACTAACTAATATAATTATTCATTAACTAAATATTGTAATTAATTAATTAA
>JAOSBO010000211.1:37416289-37426466 GCA_027563915.1 Erythroxylum rotundifolium | reverse complement strand
ATCCAATTGAAAAGTTGAATATGATATTATTTTGTGTCAACTAGACATGTGGTTCTGTACAAAACTGAAGGATGAATCTTGGTTTATACTACCGTGAAACTGTAACTACTAACAAGGCATGGTAGTTTGACCAATTGCCGCTGTGCCATAAACTCTGGAGTAATATCACTATTTTGTGGTCGTATGCATAATTGAAAGACGAATCTAGATTTAGCACTCCACAACTCCTTGCTAGCATGAAACTAAGTGCTAACCAAACCTGATAGTCTTACCAATCATTGCAGTGCTATAAACTTTGGTTTAATTTATTCTAGAGAGGAAACGTGGAAAGGAGATGAAAGACTGCCCCTTTATGTCTGTGTTAGTCCTCATGCTCCAATAGATGTGAAAGACTAGTAATTTTTTCAAAAACACTTTTAACAGTGTTATGGTGGACCCAAAGACTCTGTATCTTCATTGATGGCCCTTTCACACATCTGTAAAATTGGTGTTTTGCTATATAAAATGTATGCAAAATTTTTTGGGTTCTTTTTGATAAGCTAGCTTATATTCTGTTTTCTTGAGTCTTGAGAGAATCTGAATTAATTTTATCTGTCCTTTGCTCTTGGTCTGTAGCTTCTTGTTACATTCTCTATATGTTTAATGATTTTCTCCACCAACAGGTTGTATGTAATATTCCATTTATCTAATTTCTGCAGCCTTGAAAAGTTGAAGCCGGAGAAGGAGCTGCAACGAGCCACAGCAGAAATTTTACAACGTAAACTGAAAATAAGGGATTTGTTTCACCGTATTGATTCATTGTGTGCTGAAGGAAGGTTTCCTGCCTCTTTGTTTGATTCTGATGGACAGATCAGCAGTGAGGATGTGAGAGATTTCTTGAGTTTTTGATCATGCTTGTTGAGAATTCTTGTTCCTACTTATTGCTCTAGCCTAAAATATTTCTTCAGTTTTTGATACTGAGATGCTGAAATATAACCACTTCAGACAACTTCTCTTTTGGCAGATATTTTGTGCCAGATGTGGATCCAAAGACTTGGCTACGGATAACGATATTGTTCTATGTGATGGTATTTGTGACCGAGGGTTCCACCAGCTCTGTTTGACACCTCCATTGCTAAAGGAAGATAGTAATGTTCTATTCAGTTGGTGGATAAGATGTGGACTGACTTTGATATTTGTTTCACAGAGTTGCTTTCATTATTCTTAATTCTTTTTATCTCCCCCTTGGAATGCAGTTCCTCCTGATGACGAGGGTTGGCTATGCCCTGGGTGTGATTGTAAAGTTGATTGCATTGATATGCTGAATGACTCTCAAGGAACGGATCTTTCTGTCATGGATAGCTGGGAGGTAATTATGTGGCAATAATAGTTTACTATGAACTAATTTAATATATTTTATTTAAATATTTAATAGAAAATTTTCATTGTTCTTCTGTCCCATGTGCAGAAGGTATTCCCTGAAGCCGCAATTGGACAAAATCTGGATCAGAACTTTGGACTTTCCTCTGATGACTCTGATGATAATGATTTTGATCCTGATGTTCCAGAAATATATGGAAAGAGAGAGGGAGAGGAATCTAAATCTGATTCACACATAGATGAGAATAGAGAGCAAAATGAAACAAGCTCAGATGAGTCAGACTTCACTTCTGCATCTGATGAATTGCCTTCTCCTCATAAAGATGACCAATACGTGGGGCTTCCTTCTGATGATCCTGACGATGACGACTTTGACCCTGATGCTCCAGATCGTGATGAAAAGATGGAGGAAGATAGTTCAAGTTCTGATTTTACATCAGACTCTGAAGATCTTAGCGCTGCTCTTAATGACAATGAATTGTCAGGGGAAGAAACAAATATGTTAGGGCTTAAAAAAGACTCTAGTGCACCTAGATCAAGGATTGGTAGAAAGGAGTCTTTGAAGGGTGAACTTATGTCCATATTGGAGCAGAATGCAAACCAAGAATGTTCTGAATCTGTTTCTCAGAAAAGAAATGTGGAAAGATTGGATTACAAAAAGCTGTATGATGTGAGTTCTTCTTTATTTAGTCATGTTTTTCACGATCCTCTGGTCATATTTGCCAAGCTTTCATCTCAGAAGTGATTTCAAATCCAATAAACTTGCTACGATTCAATCCCCATGTTAATGGAGGTGTTCCACCTGTGCAAAGAAAATGTGCCCCTTTGTACTGTGAATAGTTTTGCGTTATGCTCTGTCTATTTGATATGTGTGTCTAGAAGAACTTGATTTGGAGTAAGAGATGAACTTTCTACTCTTGCAATGTATCAATGCCATAAGCTACTTGTCGATTGTTGAAAACAAGAATAATGACAGTCCTTGCCTTCTTAATTGACGGTAATGTCTCCATATGTGTGCATGGGAAATAGACAGTAGCTTGTGCTATGGAGCAATTAAAGAAGGTACTCAGGTTGTGTCAATGTTTAACTGTTCCAATGATGGCTAGAAATACAAGTACATATAATACTAGAGGTGATTATCTTGTGATAGCATATTTAATGCATTGGATGTTTGCTATTGTCTGTTTTCTTGTTCCCTTCTGTAATTTACTTAGCTTTCATCCTTGTGTTTTGTGAAGGAAACATATGCAAACGCTTCATCTGATTCAAGTGATGATGAAGATTATGCCGATAGAGTCAGACCAATGAAGAGAAGGAGAAGTGCAAAAGAAAATACTTCAGCTTCTGCTAATGGAATTGCTTCCATGAATATGAACGGGAGTTCCAATGTGCAGCAATATAATGGGGAAACTGTGAATACTAATGAGGGAGAAAGATGCCATAAAGTTAACTTAGATAATGCAACTACGTCACCTGCTAAAATAGACGGGGGATCATCTGCATCTGGTTGTAGTGGAAAAAATGTTAGGTCATCATCGTATAAGAGACTTGGAGATGCTGTGACACAGGTAAGCCTTTTACAAGTCTTCTTTTTTGAGTCTGGATCTCTTTGGTATTAATTAAATATTGAAGTCTTTCTTAAATGGTCAGAAATTTGATCTTAATTTGTAGGCTATGATTTGGGATTATAAAGTTGCATTTTTAGTGTTTTTATTTCTTATTAAGGATGAATAACTTCTTCAAGATGGAAAACATACTTCCATGTTTTTGCAAATGCTCTGCACCGTAGCTCATTGTTTTGGAAAAAGTGAAAGCAAGTATTATCAAGTAAAGGTGAAAAGCTGGCAGTAATATTGGTTAACATTTGATTATATAATTTATCATGCATCTTTTGGATTGTTATCTTGGACTCCAGTCATTCATTCTTATGTGTCTGGTCGGTTGTTTTTGGAAATAAATCAGTGGATGAAAGTTAGTTTAGGCTCTTTTATTCAATATGCCATAGAAAATTGTTTTAGTTTATTTGCTTTTCTAATTTTCAATTAATAATGGACGAAGTTATGGTTGTTTTGCTATTCAGACGCTCTACAACTCCTTCAAGGAAAATCAGTATCCTGACCGAGCTACAAAAGAAAGATTGGCCAACGATCTGGAAATTACTTTTCAACAGGTTATGCATCTTTGCTATCAGTCATTCATTTGGCAACGTATGAACATGGGGAGATATAATGCATATTTATTTATTTGTTATTTTTCCTGTTTAGTAGATATCTGCTACTTATTTTAAGTAACTGGAAAGATGTTGCACAATGCAGGTTGATAAGTGGTTTGGGAATGCTCGTTGGAGTTACAAACATTCTTCATGGGTGGAGCCAACCCAGGGAACTCCGGCAGCAAAGTCTCTGGAGCCGAATACAAGAAAGGCATCGCCTGAAGCAGGACATGAAGTTCGTAATAAGGGAGGCGAAGGTGAGGGATCATCCAAGTATAATGCAACTGAGACAGAGCGTTATGGTGGGGTTGCAATCGGCAGCAAATCGGATAACCAAAAAAGCAGTAAACTGAAATATAATCCCCCAAAAACTAGAGGTAGAAAGCCCAAGTCAGACGATCAGAAGTCAGATCCAGATGTAGGAGGAAGTCAATCATCAAACCCGCCAAAAACTGGAGAGACGCAAACGCAGGCCGGTGGAAGAACAACCAGAGGAAGGAAATCGGTTTCTTAATATTTTTATTTCATATATTTGTTCTTGCAGGAGAATTAGCAAGCATCTGCCTGATGCAAGATATCGGGAAGTTCACACGAGTTATTTCGGGGGTTGATTTGCGCGACAAAGTGATGCCATTGTTGTATGCTCCCAATTTTTTTAAAAGCGGCCTTTTAGGTTCCATCTGCAGGAGAGATCCTTCGAACTTTACAAATTTCTTTTAGCTATTTGAATCTATCTAGCTTTTTTATTCTTTTATTTTTTTCCTTATTTCATTGAACACAACCAGCCAAAGTGCAGTTACGAGCCATTGGGGAAAAGAGCCCACCAAACATTTTCCGGAAGAAGAGATCAATAATAAAACTTAAGAGCTAACGTATTTCCTTCAATATTGTGAATATTGCATCGAATTCAGTATTGGCTTTGGTTCTATATAAAGTCAAGCATAATAAAGTATTTAAGATGTTATAATTATTTACATTAAAATATTATATAATAAGAATGATAATTGGTCCATAAGCATAATATTGAGTTTGTATCAAAAAACAATAAAGTAGAACCGAAATGTACAGTACTTACAATTAAAAGTTTTATATTTATGTTGTATATAGATTAAGTACAAGTGAAATTATAAGAAAAGAATTAAAAAAATGAAACTTTTTCAATGTCGTATACATTCAAATTGAATTTAACTTAATTTTCATTTGGTATAAAATCATCGTTATTTAGGAGGAATCTCATCATCATATTATTTAAACTCATTATACCAAGTTATTTAAGATTTATCTTCCAAGTCGCTTTCATTTATAAGACTTAGTTCCTCAAATAATTATTCCTTTAAAAGATCAATATAATGAAAACAAACTGATTATAAAGAACAACTTTTTCTATTAAAAGTCACTATAAAAAAGAAAATTAAATTACTAAGAAATTATGAGAAATTATATTCAATTTAATGATAATAATAACATATCTTTCTTGAAGGTTCAAATTGTATTGAATAAATACTAAATCATTTAATTTTTTGCGCTCCAATTTGTTTCTTGTTTGGGAATGAATGAATTCAAATGTATCCAATTTCTTTCATACCTCACGTATTTACTAAGAATTCAAACTGTAAACTTTTACAATTTTGGAATATCATTTCCAAATTGATTTCACCAAGCAATTGTATGACAACAAAAGTAATCTTACAAACAAAATAAAGTAATGATTAATTTTAACAAGCATCAAAAGTAAATACAAAAACTGGATTAAGTTTGTCTCTTTGATGTATTGCATGGGCATCCTAAAATCACTACACACATCCTTGTATACCTCTATTTGTAATCTAAGGAGATCTTTTATCATTTTATATGAAACAATTATTGTGATATTTAATAGCATTTTCCTTTTAGCTTCAACTTTTTTTTGTAAAACTTGGTCTAAATAAATACTTAGATTTAGAAATGCCTATAACAAACAATACATAGTAAAGTTGTCTTTTCCATCTTTCATAATAACTACAATATAACGTATATACAAGAAAGTCTTACTTTTCAAATTTACCTTGATTGCTTCCTTCACCTTCTCTATGACAACATAAAAGTAACCAATGGTTGCCCTCATATCATTATCGACTATCAACTAGATAAAGTACGTTTGCCAAAGGCTCACGAATTTGAATAATACTTTTACTAAAGGCTCATGAATTTGAATAACAAATTGACTTTTAGATTAAAAATTATGACCTTCAAATATAATCTTAAAAAACTTCATTCTAGCATTAGACTTGAGATGTAGAGATACAACTCATTTACCATTTATAAACATTTATCTCAGTTCTTTCTTCATTTGAATAAAACATTGATAAGAAATTTATTGCAAATCTTATAATTATAGGATGAAAAAAATGCCTATTATTGGTGAAATCCTTTTTCATCAAATTTAAAACCCTTATATGATTATATGTAAATTTGGTCAATTTTCTTGTTTTTTGTACAATTTCATCAATGATAGGAAAGTATCTAGTATCTCCTATACTTTCCAATACAATATGTAGTACAAGGAGGGCAATAAATGAATTATACCTGCTTTATAACCTTATTCTTTCTAACCTTAATCCTAAAGTTCGTTAAATAGTAATGAAGAAAATGGACAAACTTAATATATGTATTTATAAACTGCCAAGAGTCAAAGTAGTTGATCATCCTTTATGTACACGGTAGGAAACTCTAAGTTGACACCAAACTCATCCCATCTCCACCTGGGGCCATCATAACTTATAGTGATCCAAGGTAAGCCTAAAAGCAGCTTCTTTCATAGGCTTGCAATGTTTTCTAACTTTGTAATTAGGGACCTAGTAAGACTATTAGGTACATCAATTTATAACCAATTTTGAATAGCTTTCTTTAATCAAGAAATGACTTATCTGTAACTTAAATTTTATAACCAATTTTTCAAATAAAGTTAGTACTATATGCAAACAATCATCAAATAAGGGATTCCAATGAAGATATTAGGTTATTTGAGTTTTAAAAATTAATAAAATTTGATCAAATATTGACACTTTGACAATAAAGCAATCGAAAAGGAGACATGCTTATAGGGGTCTTGTAGGAGTCCTGTAAGCCCACAGTGCCTCCTCAAGCCTTTCACTCCAATCTTTGTGGGATGGTTTCACAATCTTTTCTATTATCCGCTTCACTTCCCGATTGGAGACTTCAGCCAACCATTTTCCTGAGGGTGTTAAGGAGTGGCCAACTTATGATTAACTCCATATTTAGCAAGTAGGGACTTGATGGTCTTATTACAAAAATGTGTTCCTTGGTTACTGACGATTGCTCTTGGAATGTTGTATCTATAAAAGATATGAGAATGTAAAAACTTGGCAACAGTAGAAGCATCATCTTTCCTAGTTGGCACTGCCTCTACCCACCTAAACACATAATCTATTGCAAGTAATATATATGAAAACCCAAATGACGGAAGAAAGGGACCCATAAAATCCATGCCCTAGACATAAAAAGTTTCACAAAAATGCATAGGTCTTAAAGGCATTTCATGCTTTATACCTACACTCCCAAACCTCTGGCACTTATCACAAGACTTGCAAAAAGCGTAAGCATTTTGAATAAGGTAGGCCAGTAAAACTCACATTCTAAAACCTTCCTAGTAGTCCTGTTAGCACTAACATGCCCCCCGTAAGATAAAGAATATGCAAAGGAAAGGATATAGTGGATCTTAATGTTACGAACACATTGTTTGATGATCTAGTCACTGTATTGCTTCCAAAGAATTAAGCATCCCAGATATAGTATCTTGCCTCTCTTTTCAACTTATCAACCTAAAACTTAGACATAGAAGGAGGCACAAGATTAGCGATGATATAATTAACAATATTACAGTACCAAGATTCCTCAACTGCCAAGGCAAAAAGTGCATAATATCAATAGTAAGATCAGAAGAGTTGACTCCCTTAATGCCTTTAGGTAACCGACTAAGGTGGTCAGCCATATGATTCTTTACTCCAGCTCTGTCTTTGATTTCAATATCAAACTCCTGTAGCAACAAATCCCATCTCAGCAGTCTTGGTTTAGACTGAGGCTTCTTGAACAAGTATGGCACCACTGCATAATCTGTAAAAACAACCACTCGAGAGTTTATCAAATACTGTCTAAACTTATTAAAGCAAAGATTATAGCAAAAAGTTCCTTCTCGGTAGTGGTATAATTAACTTGAGCGGAGTCAAATGTATTAAAGGCATAGGCTATCATTGTAGATCTTTTTCCTTCCTTTGACCAAGCATATCACTAACTGCAAAGTTAGAAGCATCACAAGACAGTCCAAAGGGTAAGTCCCAGTTACATGCAATCAGAATAGGAGGTGAAACAAACAAGGATTTGAAAGTGTCAAACGTATGTCTAAATTTATCGTCAAAGTGAAAATCACTATCTTTTTTAAAAAATAGAAAAAGGGGTAAAGCAATTGTACTAAAATCTTTTACAAAGCGCCGATAAAACTCTAAATGCCCCAAGAAAGACCTCAACTCTTTAAGATAAGTAAGATAAGGAAGTGAAGAAATGATTTTAATCTTGGCTTTATCAACATCAATCCTCTTTTGGGAGATGCCATGACATAACACTATGCCACTATCTACCATGAAATGACATTTTTCATAATTCAAAACCAATTTTTTTCAATACATCTACCAAGAACACGTTCAAGTCAAAGCAAGCAATCATCAAAGTTATCACCATAAACGGTGAAGTCATTCATTAAAACCTCCATATTTTGCTCTAATAAATCAATGAAGATCTCTATCATACATCTTTGAAAGGTGCCTGGAGTGTTAGACAACTCAAATGGCATCCTTCAATAAACGTGAAGTAAATCACTTGTTAATATAGAAATCACGTAGAATATGTAAAATACACAAGAAGGGAGGGTGAACTATGTTAAATCGTCTAAGTCATTAATCTTTAAAATCTTCTTGATTTTTTTGACAAATTCAGACGATTGCAAATCAACGCACTTAATTTGATGAGTAATGCATCAACATAAATTAATATCTATTCTTCTAACAACAAGAAAATTAAAGAGATAAGGGTTAGAAAATATGATACTGCGATTTATACTGTTTCACCCTTAACCTGGGGCTACATCCAGTCCTCAGAGTTTTTCTGAGATTTCACTATCACCTTTAATGTTACAAGTATTATTTCTACACTCGCAGAGCTTCTTCAAGTCTCTTTCACAAAGTATTCTTTATCTGCTTTCTTAGCCTCTTTAGGCTGTAGCCTTCTTTTCACTCGAAAAGATATTGTTTTGAGCTTTCACACTCACATTATAGATGTTTTTGCTCTCTTTCTTTCTTTCTTTTCTTTTAGAATATTTTTCAAAGTGTGAGCACTTGAGCACAGAGTTTCTCTAAGTGTGTTTTTTACAATCAGAGTTCTCTCTCTTTTTGTTGTGTGTATTCGTTGTTGTCTTTTACAAATACAACAGATATTTATAATCTAAATCTCCAATGGTCTTCTTGTAATCTTCTAAAGTCTGTTATTAGTTGAGTCCTATAACCAGTTCCAACTAACTGACGTTCTCGTACATTCTTTAATTACATTGTCTTGTATGCTTCGATTGTATGCTTCGTCTAGTGACTTAGACTTATTTACTTCGTCTAACTTATTCACTTCGTCTGACCCCATCTTATTCAGCTTTTACTTAAGTATCCTCTAGATTTGATGATTTGTGCCATTAACATTGATCTGTGTACTTAATAAATTTATCAAAACAGTTCAAACACTTCTTTTGTTATTATTATTTGAATTTCATCAAAATCCATAGAAGAAGTGAAGTCTTCTTGAATTAACAATCTCCCTGTTTTTGATGATAACAAATAATCATAATATTAGAAGATAAAAATAATATTAAGACGAATAAAGATATTCATACAAATAAAAATATTTAGATGAATAAACCAAGATATACAATAAACAATGATAAAAAATTAATTCTTATTCTCCTTTCCAATTTTCATGTTCTTCCCCTATTTGTTATTAATCAAAAAGATCATTCATTTTAGTTGCTTCAGAATTTTAGAAAATGTCTGTTGAATATCAGTGCGGATCGTCTTGAGGTCTTTTTATAAAGAAACATGTAGAAGTGCTATTTCCTCATGAAGATCACCCACTACATCACCTAGTTCATCAACCTTAGTATCAAGTTTCTCAATATGTTTAGCTAAGACTTCCTGAACATTTGTCTATTTGTGACTAGCTTCAGTCCATTTGATGAAATTCTTCAAGAGCTTCGAATTAACGGTAGGATCTTGTAGCTTTTCATTAAGTGGACAAATATAATCAATGACAGATGGTTTTCTAGGTGAATCGTCTAATTCTATAATTTTGATTGGGGGTAATGTGAAAGGTTATTTTCCGTTAGGGATATCAAGATCATTAGGTCTGGGTAGTTTGTAAATTGGTTGCCCTAGAAGATGTAACTAGTTTTCACTGAAGGAATGAAGCCTAAGGGTTTGAAATGAATGAGCAAATACACAAAGGTTTCTAAGTTAAAATTGATACCTTCAATTGTGATACTTTTGTACCTTCCTTCTGATATTGTGCCAACTA
>JAOSBO010000211.1:37394442-37416189 GCA_027563915.1 Erythroxylum rotundifolium | reverse complement strand
AGAAGGGCAAGCTTAGTCCGAGATATATAGGCCCTTATGAAATCATTGAGAGGATTGGGCCTTTAGCCTACAAGTTAACTTTGCCACCGGAATTGTCCAAGATTCACAATATCTTCCATGTATTGATGCTAAGAAGGTATTGATCCGATTCTTCACACATAGTTTAACCATCTGAGATTCAATTGAGGGAAGATTTGACCTATGAGGAGCAACTAGTTGAGATATTATATTTGAAGGAAAAAGTTTTAAGGAACAAGGTTGTGAAGATGGTAAAAGTCTTGTGGAGAAACCATTCAATAGAGGAAGCAACATGGGAGCCTTTAGAAGCAATGAAGGAGAAGTATCCACACCTCATTAATGACTCCGGTAAGAATTTTAAGGACGAAATCCTTTTAAGAGGGGGAGAAATGTTGGGCCCCGACTTATTTTTTTAAGTAAACATGATTTGAATAAATTGTGTAGTATTGTTAGATAAATCATTTTAATTGGAGTAAATTATTATGTCATGTTTAGGAGGATTTATTTCATGGATGGATGGAAATTTGAACTATTAAATGGAAGAATTAAGATTAAGTTAGAGTATAGTATAGTGTAAGTTAAATTGACGAATTAAGAAAGCATAAGGGTAATTTGGGAAGATTTCCTAAGGTTAAAAGCACTAGGGCATTAAAGGAAGGGTAAGGTGGACTTTCCTCACCCATTAAAGGTAAAATGGGAAGAGGAAAATATTGTTTAGTAAATAAGAAGATCAAAAACGAGAATAAAGGAAAGAAGGAGAGAAAAATCAAAATGGAAGAGAGTGAAAGAAGAAAAGGGGTTTCGTTGAAGTTAAAAGAATAGAACTTTGAACTAGATCATGAATTTTCCTGGTCTTAAAGAGACAATTTGACGTTACTCAAGAAAGGAAAAAGAAAGAAGAAGGAAAGAGCTTTTTGTAGAGCCAAGAATTTCATTAGTTGGTGAAGATTTAAGGTAAGTCGGTTTTTAATCTCTTGGAGTTTTGGAGTGGGGTTTTGGTTCAAAGAGCTTGGGAAACGTATGGGTTTTAGTATTCTAGGGTCAATTTCATGTTTTTGGTTCTATGGGTGCTCAAATTGAAATTCCTATTGAGTAAGAACTTGGTTTGTTATAGGAAACCAAGCAAGCCTGATCCAAGGCGAAGAGGAAAGACATCAGTGAATTTGGAGTATCAAGCGAATTAGGTGGATAAAATATTTATGGTTATTATGTAATTGGGCAAATCCTTGCCTATGTTTGTGTATGTGTTTTGCATGAAATTGTTATGTTTGAGATTTTAATAATTGTGAATATTTGAATTTGCATGATTTCATTTTGATTATGTTATACCTTGAAAAAGGTTATAACAATCGGAATTGAATGAAAAGAAGAAAAAGCATGAAATATAAGAAAAATGATAAAATGAAAGAAGCATAAGAGTGCAAATGGTTATTGATTAAATTGAGCATAAATTTGATTATGTTTGGGTGAAAGTGGAACCGCTTCGTAGTCACGTGCATGTCAATGTAAAGCCTTCTCCCGGATGCCTACTTGTGGCCCACGAGATCCGAAAATGGACTCATTTTATTCACGAAATAAACTTCGATTTCTCTATTTTGTTTCACGGAACCCTCGACCCAATTGTTTGTGCATTTTCATTTTGACATGTTAGCGATGATGTAAATGTTCATTCAAAGGTGTCCTACGTGATAATGAATTGAATTGTGAAATGTGACTTGATATTGTGATTGTCGAACAGTGTACGCTTATATGAATGTTTATAAATATATATGTGTAATTGTGCTTGAATGTGTGGCTTATTGCCAATGGCTATAAGTGTTTTAGCCACTGAGTTGTGTAGCTCACCCCCAATTTTCCTTCCTGAGGTGCAAATTAAGAAGATCAGTAATCCTTGAAAGGCATTCGGAGCTCCAAGACAACTAGGAATATTTTGTACTAAGTGAATTTGGATAGCTTTATAAGCAAATCAGCATTGAGCATCTTTTGTATTTTAGATCAAGTTGATGTGCATGTTGAAATGTAACAAACTTCGATTGTGTTTAAGATGAGAAAGTGAGATTGAATTCCTTTCCATGTCTAATTTTGTTATTTTAAAGATTGGGAATACGAAATGTACATGTGCATAATCTTATTTGTTCAATGCCAAAGGTTGTTAGTCTCAAAATAGCATGTTATAATGGGATAGATTGTGTTCAGAACTCAAAGGAAAAACACAGACGAAGTGTATCATCTGTGTTGACGTCGCAACACAGATGCAAAGGAAAAATATAGATGAAGTGTATCGTCTGTGCTAACGTCACAACACAGACATAAAGAAAAATCACAGACGAAGTGTATCGTCTGTGCTGACGTCACAATACAGATGCAAAGGAAATTACAGACAAAACGAATCATCTGTGATGACGTCACAATATAGACGATAGAAAGAAAGACGATAGAAACATAGATGCAAAGAAAGACAAACGATAGGAGGTCAAACCCAGACGATAAGAGTCAAAGGCAATCAGTAAAACATAAACGATAGGAGGTCAAAGACAGACTTTAAACGTCAAAGATAGATGATAAAACACAGCCGAAAGGAAAGACAAACGATAGACGAAAGACAGACGATAGAGGTCAAACATAGACGATAGAAAGTCAAACACGGACAATAAGCAGAACACAGAAGAAGTTAAGAAGTTATGCTAATTGTTCCGAAGTATGTACATATGCAATTTATGGACTCACCAACGCTATTCTTGGACATACTTAGGCTTGAATGAAGATGAGCTCAACAAAGGGATTAGTTTTGAATGCAAGTGGTGTAAACGCTTGGTATCCGAATCCAAATGCAATTGTGGGGCTCTGAAAATGGGGTCTCACACAGTGACTCACTTTTCTCTTTCTCCAATTATGGTCAGCACTCATCTCCACCCTGACAGCCTTTGGTAGTTGTTGAAAGCAAAACCTATCTACTTATTTTATGCTTAATAACCACAAGTGAATGGGTCGGGACTTGTAGTTAAGAAGAGTGGATATCAATCCTACAGGGATTGATGCCCATATACGGCTTAATTTAGACACAACTTTATTTAAGAAACGAAATTGTTAAAAGTGAAAAACCTGGAAAATTAAATTAAAACTAAAAGATTAACGACTAATGAAGAACAATACCACAATTACAGAAAAGTCAAAATTTATGAATCTAAAGACTATAAATTACTTTTCCCTATCTTGCCTCCCTCCTATTTTATCGATTGAATTATGTCTCACCCTAGATTTTTGAATGTACTAATTACCCTCTTTCAAAGTGTAACTAATTTTCCCTAATTGAATTAAGGAGAATCAATTGGATGATGTCTCAACCTACCCAGTGACTCTACTAATTCAACTAGTTATTAACCTATCCTATGGGTGATCAATTTGAATAGCTAAGATCTCTCTTCTAACTATTCAATTATCATGAAAATTGTGTGTCTATAGGTCGCCACCTCTCGTTGTACAATCCTACATATAATTCATTTTACTCACTCTTTTGATTTGTTGCAAGATAATGAATAAAATCACCAACCATCAAAGATAACTTCATTCAATTCAGTAAAATAGGAATTCTATAAAATAGTTCACAAGCAATTCCTTAAATAAAATCATCCGAACATCGTCTCCATAACATCATCAACATTCAAATAAACCATTTTTACAAAGAAAAGAAAAAATCAAGTGACAGAAAATTGAATATAAAGACTCCTCTCTTCTTTGCCAAAATATGGAATTTTGGTGTTGATGTGCTATTTTGCCCAATCTTGATTATGATCCTTGTCTTCAATCCTTCCTCAAGGCTCCAAACATGTGCTCTTCACTCAAGGATGGTGTTTCTACAGAGTGGTGTCATCTATCCTTTAAGATGGAGGCTTAATTATGCTTTTATAGTCTAAAAACCTTAAGTATAATGAAGTCCCGTATAAGGTCTCGAATTATAATTCCCACGCTCGTGGGAATTGGCATGATTCCCACAAGCATGGGAATTGGTCACAGATGCACTCCTCTTAGCTTCTCCTCTTTGATCTCTAGATCAACGTCCAAGTTGCTCCATCTTCCTTCCTATATAAAAATAGTCAATTCTTACCCTCAATTAACATCAAACACACAAGAACAACAATGGAAATCAAACTTAATGAAAACATACAAAATGAATCCTAAACTATAACAATGATTAACAATTATACAAGAAAGCACATGCCAAATACCTAGAAAAACATATACTAATGCACACTATCGACATCCCCACACTTGAATCTTTGTTTGTCCTCAAGCAAAATAAATACAACCAATGAATTCTATCACTTCATTTTCTCAAATATCAAGTTAATGCACATATCATGACTACTTTTTCGTTGGTGTACATAAGCAAACTCAATAATTGGCACCATCACTCAAAGATGAGTAAAGATGCAAAAATGAATATTCCTCTCGGTTTTCACTCATTTCCCTTAAGTGTTTAATGGTTGGTGTTTTGCTCACACTTCCTATAGGAAACTACACTTCCATAGGCTTGCTCATACACCAATTCTCCTCTACAATGATTGCATGCATAAATAGATCAAAAGAACTTGTGTAGGGTTGTAATGTGCCATAGGTTAAGGTGGGTAAAGAGGGAAAAGGTTTAAACACAAGAATTAGTAAAATAAAAAGCATATAAAATGGGATAACAAAACATAATTCCGAGATATACAAATATAACTAATATTCTACATTTATTGACATTACTCACATATTCTTCCTTTTTCTTTTTTCTTTTTCTTGCTTTTTCTTCATACGTGTAAAAACTATGAATCTAAAAGCTGTTGCACCCATTGTGTGTCACAGGCAGAATATACTCAACTTATCTCGATAAAAATTTTCACCTGATCCTAACTAATGCATTACTTAATACTTTACTAAGCTTGTGAAAGGGTAGGTTAATGGGGTATAAGGTTTTAAACATTTGGGTGTTTGCAAGAATCAAAAGGTTAAGGCTCAATAGGGGTAGTAAAGGATAATGTAAAGGTTGGTCATTTAAGCCAAGGGTTAACACCAAAAAGGGCCTTAATCATCTCTATTCAACACACATCCAGTAGATTTAAACTGATTCAAAGCAAGTTTTGAAGGTAATAACCTAAGGAAGTAACACTAAACAAAGAAATAGAAAGACTATGTATGGAGTCATACGTCTCAATCCTCATATTGACTCAAATGAAGACTCATTATGCATCTTCACTACCTCATTGCTCAAATGACAATTATGAATAAGCATATATATCCAACTACTTTTCATCACTCAATATGGTTCCCTTTCTACTTAAGTAGCCTAATCTGAGTTCAAGCATGCATTTAATCTAATTCCTACTAGCATGACAGAATTTCATGGCAATATTCATTAGAATGATTCAAGTGCGGTTCCAATGATGACACAAAACACCATTGCTGACACAAGGTACATGATATGCCTAAACATGCCTCCTATTCAACACAATGTAAAAAATGCAATTAAGAAAGTTGAAGTCACCTTCCCACACTTAAAGATCACATTGTCCTCAATGTGACAAATCAACCACCAAATGAGTGAAAATGACATCAAACCAAACAAAATAAATGAAAAATAAACAAATAACATAAAACCAAACAAAGGAAAGCAAACCAGATAAAAGATGTAACAAACATAAATGATATTAAACCAAATAAAATAAATAACAAAAATAAAAAATAAAAAAGTAAGAAATGGCTTATGGAGATGATGGTGGTGATGGTGTGGGCGAAGGAGCATTGAAATTGTTCCTCAAACAAAAGTTAAGGAACCTCTTCTTCCAACTGCGTTGCTCCTTGTGGACTTGCTGCATTTGGCTGCTGAGTTCAATTGGGATGTCATGAGCTGTTGGTTGGAAGCCATCTAGTTGAGGATTTGTTAGAATAGGTAGATCCCCATTGATGCATTTGGTTATGCCTCTATTGGTTCTTCCACTTACTCCAATACTGCTCACGAGGTGGAAGGTTGGGGAGCGGCTGTATCTTCAACCCTCCTATTCCTCACTATAACACACGTCTAAGGATTGCAGAGTTTCATATAATGGACCTCCACAATCTTAGAGCACCTTCTTCTTCCGAGTAAACCAAAAATGGGGCCTGATAGGTCGCCGCTAAATCAAATTTGCCTACACTGGAAACTTGACGGTAGAGTTAGTCACCTAATTCATGAGTCATCATCTTCCTTGGTGCCATTACAAGAAGAAAATCTGCAAAAATGATAGAGAAATAGTGAAATTCGCATTTGAGAGATTAGAGAGAGAGAGCAGAATCTTACCCAAATCCTTTTATTTTTGAATGATTAATATATGAGAAGATGAAATGATTACAAAATTAAAGAGAATATATGAAGAAAATACCAAAATGAAGATTTTTAGAGAGTGGAAAAAGAGAATGTCATGTGTTAGAGAGAGAGAGAGAAATTTTTAAGAATGGGTGAAAGAAAAAAAGGAAGGGAAACTTTAAGTTTCCCTACGGAGCATGGGAATTCCCACAATCCCACAATCATGGGATTACTCTCCAAAAACTTTCTAGAGAGAATTCCCACACTCATGCGAAACACCACAGTTTCCATAGTTATGGGTTTTCTCTCTAGAAACTTTCTGGAGAGATTTCCCACACCCGTGGGAATCACCACATTTCCAATGAATGTGGGAATTTGTGATCCTCATATTTTCAAACCTTCTTCCAAGTTTATATGTATTCTCAACGATCCCAAAACCTACAAACATATCAAAATAATATCATCAACAAAAAATTTGAAAAGAAAACAAGTTGAAATTAAAACAAAATCAAAGTAAATATTAATCCAACTCCAATCAAACATGATTATAACTAAGGAATCAACCGAATAAATAAAAAAACAATAAAAAAGGAATAGAGTTCCATAGGTTGCCTCCCATGTAGCGCTTCTTTTAACTCCAGTGGCTCAACACTCTTCCTTGGAAATTCAACCAGGATCAATTATAAGTGGCTTGCTTCTACCGTTTTCATTCAACATTGGTTTTGTAGCCTATGAGTAAGCTACAAACTGTAAAATGAACAGAAGGACAATATTGATAAAGTTAAGAAAACCAATTAATTTTGTCAATGTCCTTTCCATCAACAAACTGTCAATAAAATAGGGAATAATGAAACTCGCCGAATCTTCCATTGAATCCAACAATTTGTCATGTACGAAGGTGAGTTGCTCTCTTTCTTCCTTAATCACCTTCGTCTCCTCTACTTCAGTTTTATAAATATAGACTTTTATAACTTCTTCAAACTCGATGTCTAATGTCATATATTCTTTGTCCATTTTTCAGAAGATTCGAACACATCAATTATCCTCAGTGAGCTACTATCCATCGGGGTTCTTGAATCCATCATACATGTTGAATGTCTCTTCATCGTCATAAATTCAAAGGATAAGGTTCTTTGCATGGACATCCCCGCAAGACTTTTTGATGTTCAAGCATGGTGTACTAAGATCTTGTAAACAATATGAGGAGTTTTCATCCTTTTCCTCATCCTCTTTCTTGATTTCTTGCTCTTTCATAAGGTAAGGTTCAGAATGGTATTCCGCTAGTTCTTCTTGTTCTTCCCCATTTCTCAGTGTGATAGCTTCATAATACTCTCGTTGATATAGTTCCATATTGCTCAGAGAGTCTAACACACTTCTCTTACCAAATTCGTGGGAAAGCTATCTTACTTGAATGTCCAGGTTGTGAATGGAAGCGACATGATTTTCCAACGCTTGATCAAATTTCTTTACCTTTCTATTCTGACTTTCCTCCTAACTGGAAAACATCCTCTTTTGGTTCTCTTCCATATCTGTTAGTTTGGAACCAAACATTTCTATAAACTTGTCCAACTTACTCTCTATCGCTCCAATTCGATCTTCCTGAAATTTAAATAGGTCTTAATGTCCCACGTCAGTACTTGTATTATTGACCTAATAAAAATCTGGGTGGTTCTACCATCCCACAATGTACATTTTCCAATAAGAATCGGTACTTCCCCAACCGTACTGAACCTCATTGTAATTTGCAAAAGTTCCTTGCTCCCTATAATAATTGTCTTCCATCATTGTTCTTTCTATTTGTCATTGGCATCTATCTCATAAGATGTCTCATTCCTCATTCTAAGATGTCTTGATGTGTTACCAAATTTTATCGATCTTCGTGTGTTCCTTGTGTTTATACACTTGGAATACACAAGGAAAAGTATCAAAAACTCTTAAATCAAAGTAGTCTAGATTAAATATGACGCTAAACAATCAATCCCCGGTAACAACATTAAAAACTTCTTGACAGTAAAACCTATCTACTTATTTTACGTTTAAAAATCGCAAGTGAACGAGTCGTGACTAGTAGTTAAAAAGAGTGAATATTGATCCCATAGGGATTAATGCCCAGACACTACTTAATTTAGACACAGCTGATCGCAAGGTTATGCACGCTAAGTTTTACTATTAATAACCTTGGTAATTGCCACAAGCGTACAGGTCATTCGTGTAGTACCTAAGGTGTTGATCTCACGAGGAAGGGAATGAATCCTAAAGACTAAGGCAACTAATTTTGCAACTAATCCTAATTAAACAATTAATGCAGGAATTAAATCAATTAATAGTAAAATTGGAGAAATTAAAGTGCAACAAAAATAAAGAAAATAATAACTCACAAATAATCCTAAAACCAACCCAGAAATAACTAAGGGAGAGAAAAGGGGAAATCAATTCGAAAGTAAGGAAAATCTACCAATTATGCAAATTCCAATTTAACGGGCCTAGACGGTCTTAGGGTGAATTACTCTCCTTGGAGTTATAATTCTTAACCCGAATTAATTAACCGTAATTTAAATTATTGGAATTGCAATCTCTCGATTTATAATTGATCCAAAACCTAAATTAGTTCTAAAATTGTCTATTAACCTATTGGGAATCTATGCTCGATCTCTTATTACACGACTCTATTGATTTGATTCAATTCTCCACCTATTGATTTACCTAACTCTTGTTAACCTAAACCAATGATTTTCATTGGCTCACCCTCTCAGTTTATTACCAAGGTATGAAGATTCGATATTGAATCACAATTAAATCAAAATAAGCACCATCAAATAAATCTCATTAATCTCAAGAATCAAAATTACCCAAAGGTGAATTTAGACAAAAGATCAACACTCAACTATAGTTAATCCAATAATACTTAAATTTCATACAATAATGAAATCTAAGTAACAAAATGAAATACTATTGGATTGAATCTCAGAGGTCGCGACTGCGGAAAACTATTCTGGGAAGTACTTCGTGTTAAACATATCTCCGTGCCTCTCTTCCTTTGTCTCCTTCCTCAATCGCTTGGTCTCTCTCTAGGTCACTTCCAGATTATTACAGAAACTCTTTGTCTTGAAAACTCTCTTTGCTCTCTAATGACTACCGATGGCTACTATGTAATGTTATATTTATTCTGCGGAAGCCCTAGATCAAACTCGATGTTGAAATGGTTCGAAAAATCACTCAAAAATTGAATTTTCGTGTAATGCAGGGCACGACCGTGGCCCTTGGTGTCACGATCATGGCTGGTGCTTTAACCTTTCTTTCATGAATATGGCCTAACTTGACGTTCTCTGTCATGATTGTGGCTTGAAGTGCACAACCGTGGCCTGGCTGCTTCTTTCTCTTCCTTCTCTGTCACAACCGTGCCCCATATACACGATCATGACCTATGTCTTTGAGCCTGAAACTCTTTAAATCTTCACCATTCGTCACTATTTGTCTTAAAACACTAGCACACACATCAAGGTACCTCAAAAATAAACAATTTAAGCTCAAAAACTCCAACTAACCCATAAAAACACTTAATTACACAAAATGACCTAATTATGTTCTAAATGCATACTCAACACTCATTTTAACACTAAATGCATAACAATTTAACTCTAAAACATTATGCAAAACACAACTATCAACATCTCCACACTTAAATGTTTGCTTGTCCTGAAGCAAACAAAACAACAGCACATATCATAACAAGCACACAATGCAATAATACAACAATGGCTCTAATTTTCATTAAAAAAATTTAACTTTAGACACCAACATTCAAATTATGGTAAATCATTAACAACCAAAATCTATTGTTAGGGACCTTGAGCTAAATATATAACTAAATTAAGACCTAGATGTTAACTTAATTGTCCTTTTCAATTGTACACATGTATTAATAATTTTTCGGTCCCTTAGGCTTTTGTGACTATTCCTAAGTATATTTTAATGAAAATTCAAGCTTATTACAAGTCCAGTAGGTTTTTAATCTTTTTTTTATATTTTACTTGGACTTAGCCTTTTACTCGAAGGCAAACATTTGTAATGAATGTCGATCCAACTACTAGATCAAATCATTTATTAATAGCTTGATTGAAATGTCATTATAGCCTTTTTACGCGAAGGCACACATTTGTGACACGTTTTGATCCAGTTACTAAGTTATATCATATTTTCAACTAGCTACCAGCCCTATTCATAACCAAAAGGCCAGCGGAATAGTGATTATTAACACAAATGTTTTATTTTTTGTTTTTTGTTACCTACTTTGTTGCTTTTCGCTTTTTGTTTCCATGAAAAATACTAGTCAAGCTACCTACACTTAAAAGACCTCAAATTATGATTGAATGTGACAATCTAAATGGCTAAATTTACACTAAGTCCTAATAAGGCTGTATATTTATCCAAGGTCCTAATACACTAATTTCGCATACTAATCATCATTCACTACCTAATAGACTGTGTCTAAAATTAAAACTTTCCCACTCAATTTAAGCAATTGACACATTCACATAATTCACAATGCTGCCTAACACTATCATGCAAAATTACATGCAAAAGAAAAAAAACATAGAATCCCTCCCCACCCTTGAACAACGCATTGTCCTCAATGTGAGAAGGAAATCCACAAAACATGACACATGAAAACTTGTAAAACAAGAATTGAAGTAACACGAACAATTAAAAGTAACCAAAAAATACAAAAAACGTAAAAATAGACAAAAATAAAATATAATTAAAGACAAATTGGGTTAGTTTTGAATCCTACGGGGAAAAAAGTGGTGATGGTGTCATTAGTGGTATTTGAATCCCTGAAGCTTCAAAATACAGATGCAATCGTCAAATTTCTCGGCTCTGGCGTTGTTGTGTACACATCACTTCCTTAAGCATTTTGTTGGTTTCAGACATGGTATCCAAAACCTTTTCCCAATGTTGATCTTCTTCTTCTTCTTCTTCTTCATCGTCAGATTCTACACTCGTCGAGTCCGCACGTGTCTACTGAAGTGGTGCAGAACCTGAACTTGCTTAACCTACCATGGTCCGCACATTGGTCTTGTCATAAATGTCTCGCAATTCCATGTTAGTGGAGTGGATAATTTCCTCTGAAATAAGTGATGGTGATCGAGAAATTTTGACCAGTGAAATGTTAATCAGCTCTAATCCACACCAAAACGCTTGACGATAGTGGAGAACATATACTCCATCCCTAAATGGTTACTCTGCTTTCACAGAGTTACAGTAAGAGTATTAAGCACATGTGTAGATGTGCATACCGGTATACTATAGTCCATGCTCCACTGTATAAAAAGTTCTTTGGTCTAACACTTGTTGGTCTCTAATTTATCAAATACCAATAGACACATGAACTTGTGTGGCAATAAGTATTCATAAGACCAAATAATGTTGTTATGAGCATTTTTAGCGTAAAAACGCTCGACTCTGGTAAGCTTGTGCTAATATTGGGAGGTACGGAAATTAGCCGCAGGCCACGATCGTGACCTCCTAGTTCACGGTCATGGACAGTGTGTTTACTATATCACCAAGCCCTTTCTTTTCGAATTCTTTTCCTTTCCACTTACGTAGTCTCCCCCGTGATTCTGAGATCCTATTCCTTTTTTCTCTTTTATTTATTTAACGGAAAAGTAAGCCTAACTACTGAATTCAACTAATTGACTAATACTACTTTCCATGGGTTGCCTCCCATGCAGCGCTTCTGTTTATGTCAGTAGCTCGACGTACCTTTTATGCTCACGGTGGTTGGAATGAATGGTTGGATGGTGCAATCACCCTCACAGTCTGAATCTTTGCTACCATATGGCAATTACCACCGTCTATAATATTTTCCTTACCTCGCCTCCTTCTTTGTGAGCGCTTCTTTTGGAGAGCTTTTGCATGATCCTCAATGTCTTCCCATTCTCCTCGAGGTTTGGGTTTATTGAGATCCATAGGCATTTAAGGGGCTCCGTACTCTTTAATAGTTACCTTTAAAGTCAGTTGCTTCTTTCCCACTCGTAGCATTAGTTCGCCCCAATCTACATCAGTCATGGCTTATGCAGTGACTAAGAACGGCCATCCTAGAATAATTGGGCTATCCTCATCCTCCTTGACATCTAGAACAAAAAAATTTATGGGAAAAATAAATTTGCCCACTTTTACCGAGACATTTGGTAAAATTCCTATTGGTCCATTCATAGTCCTATTAGTCGTTCTAATCACAAACTTAGTAGGAACTAACCCTTGTAGTCCTAATTTCAAGCTAAGAGTATAGGGAATCATATTTATACTTGTGCCTAGGTCTGCAAATGCCCGCTCGATGATGATCTTGTTGATACTACAGGGAGTGAAGAAGTCCCCTAGATTATCCTTCTTCACTATACTAAGGGTGTCTTCCAGCAGTTGCTCCACTCCCTTTTATATGACAAACCTTTGTAGATTTAATTTAGCTTATATTTGTTCTGTCACCTCCTCAACCTTGTTGGGCTCAATTTCTTGCAACTTTTCCTCTTCCCTTCTTGCATATAGTTCCTTCTTCTAAAAAATTTGGTTTGGAAATATTTGTCGAGTCATTTATACCGATTGTCTTACATTCTCACTTGGAAGGTCTCTTTCAATCAATTGACCTTCTTCTTCCTCTTCCATCTCCTCATCCTGATTTTGGATTTTATCCATGATATGCTCCTTTGGATTCGACTCGGTGTTGTTAGGAAGAGTTCCAGCATTCTGAGTTGACATTGCTTTTGCGAGCTACACCATTTAGACTTCCAAATTGTGGATGGACAAAACATGATTTTTTGTTACTTACTCAAATTTATTTTCGAGCCTCCTGTGTGCTTCTTCCATTCCTCCTATCTTGTATAAAATTTTGTCCAATTTTGAATCCATGAGCTCATCTTATCCTGTTGGAAGCTCGATTGGCCTTGGAGTTTGAACCACCCTCCATTGTTGTTATTTAACCAGGAAAAGTTTGGGTGATTCTTCCATCCAGGATTATAGGTGTTGGAGTAAGGATTGTTACCTCCTCCACGTCTAAATTGCGCATCCATATAATTGACTTGCTCCGGGTTGTCTTCTCTCATTAGGTAGCAGTTCACCATATCATGATCCATTTGGCTGCATAACTCACACTTCATTTACGTGGCCTTTACTTGATGTGTAGATGATGCCTTCATGTTACTGAGTTGTCACATTAAGTTGTCGATCTTAGCTTGCATTTCTATCATCTGATTGACAGCAACAACTCCTTTTTGCTATCTGAAGTTAATAGGTTGCCTACTACGTTCACTGGCCCACAAGCAACTATTGATGGCCATCTCCTCTATTAGCTCCTCGGCTTCATCAACCATCTTTCTCATTAATAATCCTCATGATGCCGCATCAATACTGCCTCTAGTAGGTGGGTTAACTCCATTGTAGAATGTCTACAGTGGGAATTCCTTGAGTAAGTTATGGTGCGACATCTCCTCTAGAGGTCCTTGTACCACTCGCAAGCTTCATAAATAGACTCCCTGTCTCCTTATTGGAAATTAGTAATTTCCTTTATTATCTTGGTAGTCTTTGTTAAAGGGAAGTATTTATTTAAGAAGGCACGCACCAACTGTTCTCACATCGTGATGTTAGTGGGGCTTAGTGAATGATACCAAGCCTTTGCTTTGTCTCTAAGCGTGAAAGGAAACAACCTAATTCTCACTGCATCTTCCGACATCTGGTGATACCAGAAAGTATCATAGTTCTCAAGAAAACTCACGATGTGAGCATTCGGGCCTTCGTTTTCCAATCCATATAATTGGACGTTCTACTAAAACATGTTCAGGAGGGCGGGTTTAATTTCAGAAGAGACCGCTTGAATAGGAGGTCCAACTACTCCATAGTTTGCTGGATTAAACCCCTGGTCTCATAAAATCCAAAAGCATCCTCTGTTGCTACCTTCCAGGGTTGACTTCTTGATCCATGTTTCTTTAGAATTCTTCTGCCATTTGTAAGCCCTCAAGTGTGTCTTCTTCTTCTCGCTTCCTAAAGTCGTTCTAAATGTGTGATATTTAAATCTGAGGTTTCTGCTGTGCAACTCAAACCCCTCGTGTTCATGCAAGAGCACGATCATACTTCAAACTAACAAAAAATGAAATAAAGATTAAAACTACCCTAGTGCCATAAACTATAGAACCAAATTGCCTTCCCCAGCAATGGCGCCAAAAACTTTATCAAAAGGTTATACACGTTAAGTTTTACTATTAAAAAACCTTGGTACTTGCCGTAAACTCACGGGTCGTTCACGTAGTACCTAAGGTGTCGATCCTACGAGGAAGGGAATGAATCCTAAGGACTAAGGCAATTAAGTTTGCAACTAATCTTAATTAAACAACCAATGCAGGAATGAAATCAATTGATAGTCAAATTGGAGAAATTAAAGTATAACAATAATAAACAAAAATAGCAACTCACACAAATAATCCTAAAAACAGCCTAGAAATATCCACGAGAGATAAAGGGGAAATCAATTTGAAATTAAGGAAAATCTACCAAAGCACGAATATGCATGAAAGGGAAAGTGAAAGCCTCACTAGCAATACATTGAAATTGCAAAGAGAATTATATATATAAAAATTACACTCAACAAGTTTGGACATTACAAAAGTAAACTGAACATCTGAAAACTAAAACTACTCCATCGGGTGATCATCCCTAGTGTCAGAAGGACCAGCACCACTAAGCGGGTCATCTTCATCAGAAGGGAGCTAGAAATGTAGGTGTGCGGTGAGCAGGGCATCCATCAACTGACGATACCATCAATCTCGATCTTGTCAAGCGATGGGTTGAAGTAGGGTGTCCCGGAGGGCAGCCAAGTCTGTAGAAATGCCATCGATTCAGCTAGCAAGGGTCTATAAAGTGATAGGCTTTGGAGGGGCCGGAGCTGGAGGACCATCCTTACTGGGCACTGCAACGACATGGTTGGTAACAACATTACAAGGTGGGGTGGAAGGGGGAGGAGGTTGGATGTGGGGTTGTTTTAGGCAGGTGTAACGAAACGGGGAATATGTCGATGATGAGGTGGGGGAAGTGATGGCATTGGTGAGTTTGGCTGTGGTGATGGAGTCATGGAGGGCAGAAACAATGGCATTAGCTAAGTCAACTGGGCAACCAGTCATAAGAAGATAAAGGTATAAGGCTTGCTATTTCATTACGTAAGCTACATGTGAGGTCGGGATGATGTTGTTAGTAACCAAGTGGAGCCAAGGAAGAGCTTCGGGTCTGAGATTAGAATGTTTAAGGTAACATTGATAAATCCTCGATTGATGCCAAATGGCGTCCTTGGGATAGAGGGTATGACCAACATCGTCCTATAGAGAATTGTGGACCAATTGGTCATAGTGGCAGCGAAAAATAGGAGGGAGGTTATAGTACTCACGAATGCTTGCTATTGTGAATGCAATGGGGGCTTTTACACCACGAAAATTTAGTTCTAAAGTGTTATGGTGTCAAGCATACGTGTAAAAAGGGCAAACAAATTTATCGTTGCCTTGAGCCCTTCGTTGGACTAATCTCGTAAGTTGAGAGTTTACCAATTGATAGATAAAGGGATTATGGCATGGGGTTAAGGGAAAGAAGCGCTCTCTAATGAACAGCCTAGCGTCTATCTTGTCAGCTAGGTCGGCAAAATAAGAATCAGCGCTATAGGAAGGAGCAGAATTACTAGATGAACCAGATGAACTAGATGAGACGATGGGAGAATGACGGGTGGCTTTTAGTTCGAGGCATGTTCCTGCAGAAAACAAACATAGAAAAATAAACAAATGGATCGAACAAAATTGACTGAAAGTGAAAACCTATGAAGTTCACCGCGACGAACTTAAAGTGTCGCAGTGGCGAAGGCTACACTTACCATGCTGTGGAGAAGGAATAGTCCTTTGCCAAGGCGAAAGCTATAGCCTACTACACCACGGCAAAAGAGAAGTTCTTTACCGCAGTGAACATGCCTTAACTAAACAAAAACAAAGGGGTAAAATGTGGAACAAAGATGAGATACTTACGAAGGAGATGGAGAGATGCACAAATACCAAGGATGAACGCGAAATAAACTTAATAGAACAAAGGAAAAGTGATTTTGTGAGGGTGAGTTTGGATTGCCATGGAGAACTAGAGGGAAGTACGAAAATGAGGAAGGGAATGGCGGGTTAATAAAGAAATGGACGAGAAATTACAAAGAAGGATAGAGGGAACATGGAAGAACAGAAGCAAAAGAAGGGTATTAATACAATTTCACTCGATGTCTTGCGTAGATAGACCTTTCACCCCGGTAAAGATTCCCTAAAGTGAGGTCACCACAGCTAAAGAATGAAGTGACGCCGTGGCGAATGTTCCCACAGTGAGCTTGCCGCGGTGAAAGAATCATGTCACGCCATAGCGAATGTTGCTCATGCCGCTGTGGCGAAGTGAACCATGCTGCGGCGAAGTTTTACAGAGAGAAAAATAAACAAGACTAACAGGATGTTCAGTTCATTTGCAAAGTCCTAAATTATTTGAAAACAAAATACAATTCATCCATTTGCACCAAACTAAAACACAGTGAACATTAAAGAGGAGTTGAATTATTGAATTAAAATTGCATAAACTGAAAACTAAACCTAAGTCCTACTGAAGTGGTTTCTCCCATACACTTATTCAATACACTCATGCATCCACCATATCATATTCAACCATATAGCACAAGTAGGTGGTAAGTGAAGGGGGAGAAGCGACCTGATGCCTATGGTGGATCCTGGATCTCCTGGTGCACATTGGGTTGATAGCTATACTGTGGTGAGGCAACTTGTCCACTTGCCACTTCGGTTGCAACGTCCATACTCCTTGGTTTACCTGAAACATTAGCAAACAATCCTTCTTCCAATGAGTCATCAGTGAATGAGTTTAGTTCAGGGTTAGGATAAACGTGCTACAGTTCAAATTCAAAGCATGCATCATTAATAACAACATCATGCATGTTGACTCCTAGGAGCGAATAATCCTCAGGGGGGTGTTTCATAGCCTCATGAATATTAAAACTCACCTGTTGATCTCCTACCTCCATGGTAATTGTACCTTCATTCATGCTAATCTTGGTACTAGTATTCCTTAAGAAGGGTTGACCTAGAATCAATGAAGTATCCTACACAACTTCAGAAGACATATCAAGAACATAAAAATCAGCTAGGAAAACTAAACCCTTGACCTGGATAAAAATATCCTTTATAATGCCTACAGGATGCCTAATAGTCCGATCAGCCAATTAGAGAACTACAGATGTAGACTTAAGGTTCTTGACTCCCAATGATTGATAAACAGATTTAGGCATAACATTAATGGCTGCTCCTAGATCTAATAAGGCTCCCCCTATGGTAACTTTACCTATAGTGCAAGGGATAGTGAAAGATCCAGGGTCTTGGCATTTTATAGGGATTTCAGGCTTGAACAAGGTGGACACATTCAAGCTTACTTGGACTATCTCATTTGGCCTAAACTTCCTCTTATGGGTACATAGGTCTTTGAGGTATTTAGCATAAGTAGGAACACGTTTCACAAGATCAAACAAAGGAATATTAACTTCGACTTTACCAAATAAGTCAATCATATCTTTTTCATGTTTAATGCCAATCATTCTTTTACTCATCAAATAAGAATTGGGAAAAGGAAGGTCTTTTAGATTTATCTCCTTACCATCGGCTTTATTGGCTCCATGCTTGTTTGACTCATCTTGCTTCCTTGCTTGGCTTGTTCATTGTTGCTCTCAAAATTTGTTCCTTTTTCATTGAAAATTGTGGACCTCTTTCCTGCCAATAATGCTTTCTCTTTTGCGCTTTTAGAATTCTTCCTCTTTTCTATCGTGGAAGACAACTCATCATAGTCAATCTCTTCTTCAACTACTTCCTCATCTGATTCCCCAAATTTCACTTGCTTCCCACTTCGAAGAGCTGTTGTGTTTAAACTTTTTAAGTTGATAATAGTGTTTGAAGGAATAGCTCCACTACTTCTCACTTGACTCTCACTCATGTTATTGGACAATTGGGGGATAAAGGAATTAATAATGTCAGATTTTGTTTCCCATTGCTCCATTCTGTTTTCCAAAGAACTAAACCGAGCAGCATTCCTTGATGAATCTTGTTGAATTCCAAGTCCTTTCCTCCTTCATCAAAGTCATCATACTGTGCAGCATCTTGTTGGTGTCCTCCTTGGGTGGGATGGTCACGACTTGATGTTGGTTAGGGAATTGGTTACTGGAAGTATGAACTCCTCCCCTTTGTTGAAATATATTTAGTGCCCTTCCCTCTTCATTTCTCTAACTGAACCTAGGGTTTATCTTCCATCCCTCGTTATAGGTGCTGGAGTAAGGATCCCATTTCTTATTTATGACACACTGTAGATGCCTCTTCATATTGTCCGTGACAAACACTAGATATGTGCATTACCGACCCACAAGTGCCACAACTAGGTGCAGTAAGATCCATAGAAGATGTCAGGCAATGCATATTCAGATTCTCCAGTTTTTTAGTGATGAAGGATAATTATGAGGTCACTCTACTCTCCAAGGAGTCAACTTTTGATTCCAAACTCTCTATTCTTTTGCATTAGGCTATTGTGGTGCCTAACTCATGCACTCCTCTGGTCTCCCTAACACTGTACTATTGATGATTCAAAGCTATCTTCTAGATTAAGTCCCATGCCTCCGTAGCTATAAGATCAATTAAAGAACCTCCTAATGCCACATCCAACATACCCTTATCTTAACCTTTCAACCCGTCATAAAATACTGCACTAACTGCTCATCAGGTATCTAGTGATGGGGCCATCTGGACAATAGATCTTGGAAGTGGTTCCAAAAATCGTAAAGGGATTCATCATAATCCTACCATGCTAAGTAGATCTCCTTCCTCATCGTCGAAGTTCAGGAGGCTGGAAAATTTTTTTTCCAACAATGCTTTCCTTAAATTTGCCCAACCATAGTAAGCATTTGTCACATGTCTTGGAAGACTCATAAACCACTCCCTGGCTTTTCCTTCCAGTGATAAGTGAAAAACCTTCTATAGTACTTGATTAAGTGACGCTCCCATCGGCTTCATACTTTGATAGATCATGGACAAAGATTGCAAATGCATGCAGGGATCCTCTCTTGTCAATCCATGAAATTTAGGAAGAGAGTTAATGAGAAATCCTTTAACTTCAAAATTAACATCAAAAATAGGATAAGCAGCAGTAAATGGTTCATAATTAACATCAAAAGTAGTTACTTTCCTAATGGTTCTCCTACGGTGATTTCTGTTATTCTCTCTCCTTTGATGTTCCTCATTACCTTCATTATCACCATTCCTAGGTTGGTTAACATGAAAGTTAGGGTTTTGAAGAAAAGCTGGGTTCTCAGCTATGATCACTTTATTTATCGACTCACTCTCACTTTTTAACCTACTAGACTTTTTTTCTCTTCTTTCCTTCCTAATCTTTCACAAACGTCTCTCAATTTTAGAATGAAAAAGTAGAAGCTTGACTTTCTTGGGTTTGCATAAAAACAATTCAAATGGAACTAAAATTAAATAAAAAGTAACAAAATTTTCTTGCAAGCACACAAAGTCATATAAAAAGGAGAAATGTGAAGGATGTAAGTGTGTGGTGTATGAAAGTGTGTGTAACGGTAAAGTATGCAAGTAAAGTATGTATGTATGAAAAAGCAACAAAAAAATGTTCAAAACTATGATGTGTAAAATTACTAAGTATGTAGCGTGCAAAAAGGTTTGGTATGAAAGAAAGTGTAATCCTATACTATCGATAAGTATGACTCTAAACTCTCTAAGATGCAATCTAAACTAGGTTCCTCACCTCACTTAGCATCAAATAAAATGACAACAACTAACCTAAAAAACCAATTACTTGGTTCCCCAACAATGGTGCGATTTTGACTCGAGCCTTTTCGTTCTTACCCTTGGAGGCCAAATCAGAAATATATTTTTCCAAGGATTGCAGTATAGAATGCAACCTCGGGTTGTTTCACTTAATTAGAACTAAATTAATGGAACTAAGCTAGCCTATATGTCATGATATGCAAATAAAATTAGCAAGGCAGAGGGGGGTTTTCAATCTTTGGAAATTTGCACTAAAACAAGCGAATTGCAGATAGATGTAATAAAAAGCGTTTTTAGATTTTGGGAATAGAAAAGTGATAAGATAACAAAAACAACGATCAAATGATAATAGTATCCTCTTGAAAACAAGCTTTGGCTATCATTATTCAAAACAAATTTTTACAGGAGTGAGTCACTAAGTTTCAAATGGTAAACCTTAAAGAACTCTTTAAGTCCAAGGTTACAATCAACAAACTCCATTTATTAAAACCTTGTTGAATGGTCTTAGTGAGTGCAATAGGTAATCTAATGCAATAAGTCATTTGGGACCTAGAATCATCTCCATACCAAACACAACTAGGCAGATTAAAAAGAATCAACCAAATCACAAATAAACATATATGAGACTTCATATATTCAAGCTCTAAATTCTACATCAACAAATCCCAATAACATATTAAATATCCAAAACTTGATTAAACTCTAATCAAGAATATTTAACTACAAATTACAAATCCTAAACCTAGGAGTTCATAATTATGTAGCTGAATATGGGATGAAATACTCCTCTTCGAAGCCCATTGAACTCTAACCATTGCTACATTTTCAAGAGGAAAGAGGTGCCTAGCCAAGCATTACTCCAGGAAGAATCACAATTGGGAACCCACTGGAAGCATCCATGGTAGCAGCTGTCGATGGAGAAGTTGATGGTGAAGTGGAGAGGAGAGGATGATGATAGTGTCCGAAGGTCTTTGAGAGAGTGAGAGAGTGTGTCTTCATATACTGCTGGCTCCTTTAATCTAATGTGGTAGGTTTTTAAACAAAATAGGTTATGGATCGGGTTGCAAAATGGGTAACTTTCTAAAAATGGTTTGGGTATTATCTATCGTCGTAGCGAATTTTTCTCGAAAGTTTTACTGTTTTGTTGGCCACTTTGCCGTGGCGACAGAATAAATCTTCACCGCGACTAACTTTTCAGGAAAGTTTTTCTTGGAAATCTGTGTTCTTCCCCGCGGAGAACTTCTTGTTGCACCTATTGATCCGCTTTCTCTTTCAGTTTTACCCTTGGAGGTCGAATCAAAAATGGAATTCCAAGGATTGTAATATAGGATGCGAACTCGGGTCGTCTCACTGAATTGGAACCAAATGCAATGGATTTAATCTAGCCTAAATGTCATGAAATGCACACTAAATTCACACTAAATTGGTTACGAAGGGGGGTTTTGTGTTGGACCCCGATTTTTAAGTGGAATTTAGAAATAATAAGTAAAAAGAAATGAGTGTTATTATGTATATGTTTAG
>JAOSBO010000211.1:37325134-37335669 GCA_027563915.1 Erythroxylum rotundifolium | reverse complement strand
TAATTGTGATATGTTTTGATTGTTGCATGAATTGAGTGAACCATCGATGATGGTTACCTCACTGAGTTCGCAAAACTTACCAAAATTGCAACGTTATCTTTTCAAGACCGAGAGTAGACTCCTAGCTTTAGAGAGACTTTTCCAGCCGTGTAGATTGTTTTGGCGAGATAAGTTATGGCTCACAGGTCGGTCAGTTGGGACTTTTGGATGGCCTAGATAGATCTGATGTTCCTCCTCTTTCATGTAGTATTTTTGCACTAGGTTTTGATTGATGTACAAATGAGGATAGACGTGTAAACATTTTGATTTTTGATGAAATAAAATGAGGAAATGATTGGTTTCAATAGA
Organism: Erythroxylum rotundifolium; assembly: GCA_027563915.1. Lineage (NCBI taxonomy): Eukaryota > Viridiplantae > Streptophyta > Magnoliopsida > Malpighiales > Erythroxylaceae > Erythroxylum > Erythroxylum rotundifolium. Next base: position 37,335,321 of record JAOSBO010000211.1, on the reverse strand, counting down.
TTGTGATTTTTTTTATTTCATATTGATGTTTTATTATGATGCCATTTGAAGTGAATGTAATGATTGTTCGTAGCTCACCCTTATCGTAGGAAATGTACCGGAATGACCTGAGAGCATTTCGGTGCGTACCCTACGGTAAGGGGGCTCTACAGTCATTGTAGATACATAGATTTCTTATCAGATTTCGAATCAGATTCTAATGATAAATGTAAGAAGGTAATCATTACTGCTAGCTGAGGGAGAGAATAAATATTTTTATTTATAAAAGCAACCATGTAAAACTTCTGCTCTACCAAGTCATGATTGGATAATGGAACTTTTAAATGAGAATCCTATAAGGATTTATGAAAGCTTAGGATTGAGAAAGATAATCTTCTTGAGCTTATGTGATGAGTTGAAGATTTTAGGAGGCTTAAAGGCAACAAGTCATTTAACTGTGGAGGAATAAGTAGCAATTTTCTTGATGACTATAGTGAGACAACTAGAGTCAAAGTGAAACGCTATCAACATTCAACTTGGACAATTTCTAAGTACTTTTGTAAAGTCTTGTATGCAGTTAATCATCTTACAAAAAGAGTTATTACTCCACCATCTTTTACTAATACACATAATGAGATTCAACATTATTTAAAATTCTTTCCATATTTTTAGGTACATTCATATATTTTATTTTTAGGTACATTCATATATTTAATTACTATTTTAGTTATGTTCTTATGATTAATAATTATTTTAATTTTTAGGATTGTGTAAAAGTAATAGGTGGTACACATATTGATACACATGTTCCGACTAATGAACAAATACCATAAAAAGGAAAAAGAATTAATTCGACCTAAAATATTATGTGTTGTTGCTCATTTGATATACGTTTTTTATATATAATGGCTAGATGGAAAGGTACTGTAAATGACTCTAGAAATAGTGACAAATCCAACAAATCAATTTCGTGTGACTCCATAATGTAATATATTATTTTAAATAAAATAGTAATTATGATTCATTTTAAATATTTTTTGTTAATATTATGTTCTTTATATGTTAGGCAAGTACTATTTGGTTGATTTGGGCTACTCTAATATGGTTTGAATTCTTTTACCATATTGAGTTGAAAGATATATCATTTGCGAGATTATAGAGGCAGAGGAAGATCTCAAGGTTTACATGAATTGTTTAACTACAAGCATTCTTCATTAAGAAATGTTATTGAAAGATATTTTAGCACTCTAAACGCAAGATTCTCTATACTTAAAATCATGTAGTTAATGATATGAAGAAACAAAATATATCATTATTGCTTGTTATGTTATACACAACTATATTAGAATGTATGGACAAATCGATAAACTTTTTTAACTGTTGTTCTGAAAATGAATAACGAAATAGGAAAAGTGAAAATGAAGATGCAACTTCTCAAGTGAAATATAATATCACTTCAGCATAACTTCGAGATATGTCTCGGAAGCGAGATGAAATTTCTAGGCAAATGTGGAGTGATTATATTATTTCTAATTGATTTATTTTCTTTTTGTAAATAATAGTACTATTATGTTTTCAAGAATTATAGTATGATGGACATATTTTATGAATTATAATAACTTAATATAATTTCTAATTTATGTAATTTTATTATATACAATTAATGTGTAATTTTTTAATAATATTTGATTTGAATATATTTTAATTTTAGCTATAAAGATAATTAATTAATTTAAAATTTTAATGTATCATATTATAATTATTACACATAAAAGCATAATTACAAAAAATAGAAACAGGATGATAAAACCAAACATGTTTTTGTTTAGTTTTTTATTACAAATCTCAACCAAACATATTTTTGTTTTCAGTTTTTATATTATAAATCTAAACCAAATAGGTTTTCATTTTTAAAGGAAAAATAGAAACAAAAAGAGGAAACAGAAACAAAAAATAACAATAAAAAAATAGAAGTGGAATTGAACGATCCTTAACTTTGGTTTTGCCTAAAACACTTTTGTGCTCTTTTTTCTTTATGTACCGTAAAACTACTATAGATTAATAGTATTAGAACTATATGGATCTGTTAACTAAAAATGTTAATTAATTAATTCGTTAATAATGTATTAATTTATACCATGTATCCATGCTTCAATAAACATAAATTTGATTAACTAAAACATACATTGTGTTTTATCAATATCTGATCATGAACTTAATCCAATAAAAATTTATTTATTTAGTTAATATATTAAATGAATTGTATTACAATAATTCTTATGTAAGCAAAGAAATAAAGTTTTCAACAACGCTTTATAATTTTATGCTTTAGTTAAGCAATAATTCCCTTAAAAAAAACAAAAAACTTTAGACAAATCGTTAGAATTTTTAATACAAGAATAATTAACTTAAAAAATTTTAGATATAGTAAAAATTAAAAATTAAAAATAAGTGTATCTAAATTTTAAGAGAAATAAGTTACAATCGAGTTATATGTTATGAAAATATTATATTCAATTATTTACATACTATTAATTTTAGCACATTATTGTTTTATGGTATGATTTGCACCACATAATTATATAAGGATTTTCTATAAAATTATTATATGATTAATTTATGAAAATTATTAATTTCGCATGTTCTTAGAACGTACAATTATTTCCATAAAGAATATTATTGATTTAAATATATTTTAATGAAATTAAATTGGAAACTTACTTTTGTACTAATTTTATTAACTTGAATATTTCTTTTGGAGTTTTTGAGGGATTCAGATCACTTGTTCCTATTACTTTTTACCTACCCTGATAGATAGATGCTCATGAAACATGGTAGACAAAGAAAAATGAGAAAAGTAATAGGAACAGATGATCTGTTCCCGCTTTCGAGTCCATCGAATTGATTTTATACTTGTTTTCTTGTTTTCTTACTTTTTACATAAACTTCTTTTTTGGAAATGTATAACCAAGTTAGAAAGTAATCATTGCCAATGATGTAAAAATTATACCGGACTAGACTGACTGACTGGACGGGGTTAAGTATAAACCAAACTAGTTTTTGGATCGATTTTGCCAATGATGTAAAAATTAGACCGGACTGGACCGACTGACTGGACAGGGTTAAGTATGAACCAGACTAGTTTCTGGATCGATTTTTATTTTTAACTATTGTCAATAAAAAGTGGCTAGTTTTTGTACTGTGAATTGTGAACCTAAGAAGAAGAAGGAGAGTGAGAATAGATGCACACAATAGCCACTCTCTCTAGGAACCACCCACTCACACATCACCGATGAGATCGATTCTTCTTCTACCTTTCTCTGTGTATGTACTAACTCAAATCCCCAAAATCAAAATAAATTGACTTTTAATCATACAAAGAAACAAAGCACAAATCCAACAACAATTGATGTCGTTTAGTTCTACTTCTGTTTTTCTGTTGTAGTTTTCTGTTCTTTCAAATAAAAACAAAAACGTTTTTGGTTGTTAATGTTAAAGATATAATTTTTAATTAAATAAATGTATTTAATCTCTTATATATTTTTTATTAACAAATTATTAATAAAATTATGTTATTTCAATAAAATAAATAATTTAAAAGTTAAAAATTTATTTATAAATTAATATTTATTTGATATATATTTTGAATATTTATATATTTTAAATTCAATTATATTTATTAATAATTATTAGAATTTAATTACATATAATTTAATTATAAAAATTAAATTATAGAGATCTTATTGTCGGTTCATGCATACCATATGAGAGATATTGAAAAGGAAGATTAGAAAGATGAAGCTATAGGACGAAAATATTAAAAAAGAAAGAAAATAAAAAAGCAGAGATATGCATACGATAATCAGAAGGAAGAGCACAATGATGAAGCTAAAAGGACAAAAATAATAAAAAGAAAAAAAATCAAGAAGCAGAGAGATGATGATAACATTTGTATACAATTATTCTTGATAGTTGGGTATAATTAGTTATGGAATTTGCTAATGGCAATAAGGACTAAGGATTTGACCACTGATTTTACTAGAAAATTATAGTGTTAACTACTAATGGGTTAAAAAGTATGGTTAAGAAAACTAAATAAATAAAATTTGGGGGCGAATTATATATATAGCAAAAAATGATACTGTCCAAAAATTAATATTTATGTACACATTTTAAATTTTATACATAAAGCTAAGAGTTTTAGGAATATTAAATCATGAATATTAAATTATAATAAAATTAAGTACTTCTTTAAAAAATTAATTTTATTTTTTATGTTCAAGATTTTAATATTAAAAAAGACAAATATTAAAATTAACTAATCAATTAATAAATAGATTTATATTTAATAATAAGAGTTATTATTTATTAAAATAAACTTAACTGAAATGAAATGAAAAGTTTTTTTTTGGAAATTAAATGAAATGAAAAGTTGATTAATTCAAAAGTTATAAACTGAAAAGTTTGATTTATATTAGGTGACCCATTAAACTATAAACCTTTCTTTCCTATTTTTAAAACATTAATCAGCAATTGGATTTGACACTTTTGGAACTAGGAAGACTATTTTCGTAATTGTACTAATAATTGACGTAGGATGTTACAACAGGCATACACAACAAATTACATTTGCTCTATGGAGCAACCATATTTTACAAAGACGTAGTTTACAACAGAGAGTGATTCCTCTCCACGTACCCTATCTACTTGCCAGAAATCAAAGGCAAATCGACTTCATCGCACCACTCCACGCACCTAGTCTCATAATGTGAACTCTTCACTTCTTTTGGCCAATAACTCACCCAAACTTGGCCTCCTATCCTCCACTTCAACACACTCCCTTCCATTTCCTTGCTCAACCTCCATCCAATACCTTCTCCATAGTCATCACCAGCAAAAACTAACCCCCTAGTCTTGGTATATGGCCTATTGGGTCCATCAAACGCAAGTGAAACATCAATCAAATGCCCACTACTTACGCCGTTAATATTACTACGAGGCTTGCATGCAACAATTTCATGACCCATCTTGTTGTCGTACAAAACAGCGTCAAAAATTGCAGCATTTCCTTCTACATCTTGATCCCATCTCCAGTTTCTCATCCTTGTCCTTGTTGCCATTTTTGCTCGAGTTTTAACAATAGGAACCTTTGACTTCCCGAAACTACCTTTGACAAGTCTCTGAACCTCTACTTTTCTGTCTCCATTCTCCGTGGACCGACCTAAGCTCAATCCGGCCACATAACTAGCCCCGACCTCTGGTCCAACCCAAACTCGAGCTCTCGACACAAAATGCCTTTCCTCAGCATACTCCACATCATCGTTTTTGTTAAACCCTAGTTTTGCTACGTGGAACCGTAGATTGTCCACACGAGCATTTACCTCTATATAACCATCATGGAATACAACTGAATATTCCAACTGAATTGTCGCCTCCAACTGTTGATGAGCCAACGCATACTTCAGAACTGACTCCTTAGCTTCAACGACAGAAGTTTTATTGTCTCTGGAGTTCACAAGTTTCATTGCTAATATTGGTGCATAACCTTTCAGAGTCCAAAATCCATGCGCCTCCATTGAATAGGAGAAACCTGGATGTCGACTAGGCACTGTTGCTAGTGCTTGTAATCCTACGGCGGCCACTTCCCTTAAAATAAGCCATTTGGACAACATATAGCCTAGAGTCCGAGTAAAACATAACTCGGCATCGACTCCTATTGTAACCAAAAAGGTTCGCAAAACAGGCGCTTGTTTGAATGAAAACGCTTCAAGGTTGGGACCCAACAAGGAGTCCAAGTATAATGACCCGACTTCACTAGGTGCATCACATACGCATAGCCAAAACAAACGAGTTAGGAACACCAAGTCAAAGAAACTTGAAAACGACTCAGATGAATGAGAGTCCATGATCCATTCAATCGGGTCAGGTTTGAGCTTCTGGAGCTGGGAACGAGGGCAAGTGCTTATTTGTGCCATGGGTGAGTTGGTGATGATTTCTTGGAGAAGCTGGAGTATCAAAGGAAGAAAGGGCTTATCGGAGTTGAAAGGACATGTGTCAGAAACCCAGAGGATCTTTGGAGCGTTAAAAGGATTAAACCCTTGTACGCATAAACTGAACGTCACCAAAGCCTCAGAATTTGACCCGGCGGTTCTCTCGGCTCTCAGTTGGATGGACCGACTCGACCCATCTCCACTTTTACCAGAGGAAGCGAGCTCGAAAGTGTAGGGCGTCTCTGACACTGACCAGTCAACGGAGTTGGGTAGTTCACATATCCAAGACCAAATATCCATCATTGTTTTAGTGAAATTTCTGAGTATATTTTGGCTAGGGATAGGGCTTATGCTAGTGCGAGCTGATGGCATTTTAAAGAGCGAATGCGTGATTTAAATCATGCCAACTTGGAGTTATCGTGAGCCACGGGAGACTAGTGGTTCTCAGCGCTTTGTTTCTAGGCTGCATTAATTACAGGTTTTCTTTCACTTTCTTTCTTCAACTCATCTACCATGCAACTTATGGTCTTAGATAAATGAAAGGGAAAACGATGAATGGACGCGTGTACAGTGAAACTGGACCATCTGAATGCTGTATCTTTTGGGGTCAGAAAAATGTAAGAAATACTCTTCCGGCGTACTTGGTATGAAGTTCAATTACGATATACATTAAAAACGAATGGCTTATATGCTCACATACAGGCATCTATGATGTGTGTTTCACTAGCTGTCTCTTACGATACTACCATTCTAACTAATAGCGAATGAAAGGGAAATGTCTTTCTAGTGGGCAAATACTTGCGTAAGCATAAGTTATATAGAATCTTGATTTATTTTTCCTTAGAATATGTTTCTTTAGAATTAACTAATGTGTATTAATATAATCTTATAACAATTAACATCTTAATCATATGCATGCGACATTTGAGCCACTTATAAGATGGACGTTATATTACTAATCATATTATAGGGTATTGGGTTCATTCCGCCAAAATTTACCCATTAGACATGTCTTCCACCATAAATGTATTTTAATCTAATTTATGCAATTTTAATTTATTACCAAAAATAGCTTAAATTTATTATTATTTTTAAACTTAGCGTTGCTAAATTTTTTTCCCTCTTCAATCTCTTTATTCAGCGATTTTTTTTCAAATTGGTCCGATGGATCTTTTAGTTTTATGAAATAAGAGAAAAGGCCTCCTAAGATAGTAAAAAAATTGCTTTTCCACACAATTAGATATCATCAGGTTGAGTTATGGGTTGTACATGGATCATATGACCATCTTAGAGGTTAAAGATGAATTATTTAAAAATTTTGTCCTTGTTGCACTACAACATATTTACGATTCTGTCACTGCTAAGTATTACTACTCTTTTATTATTTCATACTTACAATTCTAACGTTGCTGACTATTTATAACTTCGTCACACTACATATTTACAATTCTATAACTATTGAAAATCTACAATTTTGTCACTGTTAAATAATTATATGTGTTCATACTTGTAAATTTATAACATTGTCGCTACTTGTAAATTTACAACTTTCCCAGACTTGAAAACTTAAATCAACATTAAATGGAAAGTTGTGATACAGTTAAATAGAAGAGTGCAATTAAGTGTAGGAACACTTTGCTCATTAAATTGAGTTCTTCACCTTACAACATATAAAACTAAGAGCTAAAAGAGCATCCATTGTAATAATTCCTAGTTTCCGCCTTTAATAGATTGACTTTCTAGCAAGCAAGACTCTAAGTAGCTACTTATTAACTTGAGTCTTAAGGACTTGCTTCTCAACAGCTGCAGATTCCAGTTATAAGTAGGCAGCCCCCATATGTTTGCAATGTAACTTTGCAGTCAAGATGGACTTAATGATACATCAAATGTATCCTTACCATATATATTAAGTTCTCCATCAACACATTCCTCTGTGTGGTTTGATCTTGAAAGGTATTTTTGTCTATTATGCTCCATCCAAATGCAATAAATCAAATATCTAAATTTTATTTATAAACTTATGACCTTTCCTAGCAGCTTTATATTAGTAACTTCATTGTATAATGCTCTCCCAATTGGTATGAGAGTTAGTGATGTTGCATAACAGAAGAATGGTTTCCTAATTATGTCTTAAGAAATTAAATCTAAAGAATTGCCAGTCCAAGCATTCTTCCTCATCTTTATATAATACACAAGTATGAGATACATTTGTTGGGCCCCGAATTTTTTTATTTATTTTATTAAGCATGATTTGAATAAATTTTGTGGTCTTGTTAGATAAATCATTTTATTTGAAGTTTAATTATTATGTCAAGTTTGGGAGGATTTATTTCATGGATTGATGGAATTATAGTATTAATGTTGTAAGGTGATATAAGGGCATTTTTGGAAGACCACTTAAGTTTAAATAGACATTTGGTATAAATGGAAGGGCAAATTGAAAATTTCACACTCATTAAAGGTATAAAAAGAGAAGAAGTAATGACAGTCTTGTATGTGAGTGAAAGAAGAGAAAAAGAGAAGTGGAGAAAGAAGAGAAAAACAAGCTAGGGTTTGGAAATTCTTGAAGAGCTTGAAGATTTTGAAGTTAAAACAAGTAGGAGAATTAAATCTTCTTGATTGTTAGATGAAGCATATTTAGGGTTGGTTAGAAGTGAATATGCATAGGAAGTTGTTGATGAATGGTTTATATGAATGTTTGTGTTTAGTTAATGATCAAAAGTAGATTTTGAATTTGTTGTGAATGATATTGGGTTGGAATGAAGTTGGAAATGAAGTAGAAAAAAATGGGTTAGTGTTAAGAAGGGTTATATGTGAAAGGTGGGGAGTAAAAAGATGAAAAATGCTGCAAAACTCGTTCTCAGAGTAGGTTTCGCGAACTCAACTTTCCAGCACAGAACATGCTTTGGTATTTTAGGCATAACTTTTGGTTTAATTATCCAAATGGACTGATTTTTGATTTGTTGTAAGCTAGAGACAGAGACTACAAACTGTATCCAGGAATTAAGTCTAAATTTAGTCTCTAAGCATTTCAATTTCGGGATGGAAATTGAATATAGAATTTTGTTTCAGCATGAGAAATAGATTGAATTATTGAGGTATGACTTTCCGATTTCTAAACCAAATTGAATGAAATTTTGATTATTGTTTAAGGAAATCAAGTGAGGCAAGACAGGCAAGAGGAGCAAGAGCAAGAACATCTTTAAGTAAGTTTATAAGCAAGGAATTCAAGGTGGGTATATTTTTATAACAGAGTAAATAGGTCACTCATTGTTTTCATTGAATCAAGGAAGCTTAATGGTTTCAATTGCATCATAGATGTTACATTTATTTGCTCTTGGTTGGATTGTGAAATTGTTATATACTTGCTACATGAATTGTCTTGATGATTTATGAAAAGATTTTGAAAATGATTATTCTTTTTGAAAAGATGCAAGTTTATGAAATCAGGTTTTCTGAAATGTTTTTTCTTTGAAATATATCATGTGCATGAAAAACAAGTTTCCAACAAGGTGCCATTTGGGCAAACTATTTTCGATTCATGAATTACATGTTATATGGGTTTTGTGTAATCCATTCAAGAATGTCACGTGCACGTTGACCAAGAAAAGGCTTCTCCTGCCTGCCCTCAAGTGGCACGAAGCTCCTTCATGAACTCCATCATGTTTACGTCTATGTAAGACCTGTGGAATTGCAATAGCACATTAAGTTTTACGACTACATTGGACCATTAAATGGAAATGTGTAGTTTGTCATGTTTATGGATTTACCCAAACCGTTCTGATGTGCTTTTGTGCTTTTGATATGTTAGCAAGTTTGATGCATACATGATTTATAATTGCTCATGAACTGTTTAATAAAGTGAGAATTTTGAGAAATAAGAGTTTGGTGATTTTCATGTGAAATTATTATGGTTTCCTGAATGTATAATGGCAATGAGTTTTGAAAATGGTTTTTGCTTATTTCTCGATTATAAATTTGTTATTCACGAGCTTTAAGCTCACCCCCTCCCAATTCCATCCGATCTTCAGGTGAGAAGCAAGAGATTGAGTAGTCAAGGGTTACGACATCACGCCGAATTTGCATACTTTTAAATTTTGAGTTAGGTTTTGGGAATTTACAGGTTTAGCTGGATTTCAAGTATCTTTTGTATTTTTGGATTATGAAGTAAATGATGTATTATGGCTTGAAATGCCATTAAACCTTTGTAAAACTCTT
>JAOSBO010000211.1:37314859-37325034 GCA_027563915.1 Erythroxylum rotundifolium | reverse complement strand
TGTAGCAAAGGAGTCAGTAATATCACTATCTTGTTTATGTTTATTATTATCCTTATACCATATCATGTATAGATTGGCTTGATGATTTAGATATATTGCTTCCATTGCAAATAAGATTTCTAAAAAGTTTTGAAATCTACCAGTTCTCCAAATATGGCGTGCTTTCTTTTCCTAATCTAACACTAACTTGATTATTTGTTTTGTATAAATTTTGTATTGAATCAGTATATGATGTCAATGTATAGATTCTGAAAATTGAAGATCCGAGGTGCTCCATGCATGTAAAACATATTAGAAGTGGTCATCAAATGTGAATTTGACTGAGTAAGTGTTTCTCAACTTAATTGTTAAATGTCGGACAAAGGGTTCGATGACGAATGTGAACGTGAATAAAGATGTGAATGATTGAGCACTATAGAGTGATTGAATACATTTGATGAATTTCACTGCATGAATGCATGATCACTTAAAGGCAGTTGTGACTAGAGTTGCCATTAAAAAGGAACATAAAGCTCAAAAAGTGGTAAGAGCCTTTGGCTTACTACATATAATGAGCCCTATATCCCTAATGGATAAGAAACAATTAGTAATGAGCCCGGTATCCACAATGGATATGGGATAGTGAAAAAGGAACTTGGTCACAGCAGCATAACAATTGGATGTGAGTCTCACAAGCATTTCATATTCATTTAAAATGCATGTTTTGAATGATTACAATGTATTGTTGAATTGTATTGAATATGAAATGTGAAGTTTTGGTGACACTACATGATGATAAATGAAATGATGTGATTATATGAATTGTTGTGTTATGTGATATGAGTGAACCTTCGAGGATAGTTAATGCACTGAACTCATAAAACTCACTAAAATTGTAAGGTTGACATTTTAGGCCTGAGAGAGACAACTTAGCTTCGAAGACAGCTTAGAAGAGATCTAGTACCACTTTTAGGATAGAAGATATGGCTAAAAGGTCAGCCAATTGGGTCTAAAGGATTAGATAAACATTGTACATAATTCCTCATGTATGTAGCATGTTTTGTAAACATAGTTGTAGACTCTGACAGGTCTTTGATATTGTATATGCATGGATGTTGTATGTAATACTACTTTATATCTTATGTTTTGATGAAATGAAATGAGGAAATTTGGGCTTTAGACATTATGATAATCATGTTTTAAATTATGATTGCATGAGATAAATGAAAGTGATATAGTTAGCATACCGCTTCTCTTAGGTATTTGTTCTAATGTCTGATGGACGTACGGGCAGTGCACTACAATGTTTGGTATCAGAGCATAGTATGGAATCTATAGGGACATATAAGAATGTTAGGCATGAAATATTGTGAGAAATATGGATAGTAATCAAAGTTATTGCCTATTATAGGTCATCTACCATAGGTGATCAAGTAGGAAGATTAGCTGACATAAACGACTTAGAGTCATTAGAAGCCAGTAAGGAGTTTTCTGTGTCTCGACTAGAGAGAATTCCTCTAAGAATTCCCAAGAAAAGGGAAAGGAGGTATGATAAACTGTGAAAGTAGGCAGAAATTGTGAACATTTACGAAAGTACATACCTATAAAGGCTGAGGGATGGCTAGAGAGGATGGAGAGAGTCTTCAATTAGATAGACTACAAACTGGATGAGAAGTTTGACTACATAGTTTCCTTATTGCAAGATCTAGCTTACTAATGGCGGAAGACTGTTTTGGGTAGTACCACTAGGCCTTGTAACTTAAATTGGGAAGACTTTCTGAGGGTCTTTAAAGAGAACTACATGCACAAGGACTACCTGGATTGAAAGATGAAGGAATTTTTAGATCTGAAGTAAGGCAATTCATTTATGGCAGCGTATGAGATAATGTTCAACGAACTGTTGGGTTATGCTATTGTCTTAATTGCTATTGAGGAAGACAAGTGCAGGAGATTCAAAGATAAGTTGAACATGAAGATTCGAACGAGGTTAGCCATTTCTAATCTTGGTAGTTTTACATAACTACGAGCTACTTCGATCCAAATTGAGCAATTATTAGATGACTGTTAGTCTGAATAAAAATTACAGTCCAGACTAAAGAGGCCTAGTGAATCTAAGAGTGGTTTTAGCAGAAGTTTTAGCAAATGTCAGAACCAAACTTTTAGACTACCGACTAGATCAAAAAAACCAGAGTTTAGACAGAGGGGTAGCTCTGTGTGGTCTAGTAATGGTCTGGCAGTATTAGGTCAATTGTCAAATTGTGAGCATTGCAGGAAGAAGCACGGTGGTGAATGATGGAAACTATCTAGAGCTTGCCTTCAACATGGCTTGTTTGACCATCAGATTAGCGACTATTATGTTGTGTTTAGAGCACAATCTGGTAGGAGAGGAGGTGTGGTAATAGAAACTATTATCTAGTAGAGTCGAGCTAATGGGTTTAGATAGAGAGGCCATGGTAGAAACATAATGAGTTATGAGAGCCTTGTTGTTGGGATTGAGGTACAGCGTAATCAACCAAATCTCAGGAAAGAATGTATGCAATGACTTAATAGAAGGATTAGAATTCGCTAGATGTCGTTGCAGGTGTGTTGCTTATTTTTACTTTTGAAGCTTTTGCATTGCCAGATCCTAGAACAACGCACTCTTCTATTACACTATATTTGAATCTAGGTTGCATTATCATAGAGAACTATTGAAACATGGATTAGAGGTGAGTACATCGATAGGTAGTACTACAGTAATAGGAGAAGTTTGCAAGAGGTGCTTGATTCAAATTGATCACACATAATTGGAGGTAGATTTGATTATACTACAACTAAGGGAGATAGATACTATCCTAGGCACAGATTGGCTCACTATTCACAGGGCTATCATGAATTGCTACACTAAGGAGGTAATATTAGAATTTCCCAATCAACCAAGAGTAGTATTTAGAGGTATTAGCCAAGCAGTGGCAATAAAACTAATCTCATTCTTAAGTGCATTGAGATTGATCAAGGGAGGATATGAGGCTTATCTGGCCCACATCATCAATGCTCGAATTGAGCATAAGTACAGGATATTCTTATTGTGAGGGAATTCTTAGATGTGTTTCCTATAGAGTTATCTGGTTTACCTCTAGATAGGGAAATAGAGTTCATAATCACCCTGGTTCTAGATGCTGCTCCTATATCAATTCCTCCATATAGGATGGAACTTGTGGAACTGAAGTAATTAAAGGCTTAGTTGTAGAAATTACTAAAAAAGGGTTTATTAGACCTAGTGTTTCACCATGGGGAGTTTCATTATTATTTGTGAAGAAAAAAGATGGAACTCTGAGACTATGCCTGTTGCCTAGAATTGATGGTTTGCTTGATCAATTATAGGGATTTTACGTGTTCACTAAGTTAGACTTGAGATCTGGGTATTATCAATTGAAGATAGCTAACACTGATGTATCGAAAAGTGCGCTCAAGAGTAGGCATGGGCGTTTTTAGTTCTTAGTAATGCCATTTGGGTTAACTAGTGCCCCAACTTCATTTATGGCTTCGATGAATAAGTTGTTTAAGCTCTAAGTAGATCAATTTATGATAGTGTTTATCTATGACATTTTGGTGTATTCAAAGAGCAGAGAATAGCATGCTAAGCACTATAGAGTAATTTTAAAGATTATGAGAGAGAAACAGTTGTATTTCAAATTTAGTAAATGTGAATTTTGGCAGAATCATGTAGTGTCTCAGGGTCACATAGTAAATGGACAAGGTATATAGGTTGATCCTAAGAAGAAAGAGGTGGTAATGAAGTGGGAAGATTTGAAGAATGTGTTTGAGATCCGAAGTTTCCTAGGATTAGTTGAATATTACTAAAGGTTTATTAAGGAGTTCATGAGGATGTCATCCCCTTTGAATAAATTTATGAGGAAGAAAGTGGTCTTCAGATGGAACGATGAATGTTAGAGGAATTTTGAGGAGTTGAATCATCAGTTAACTACTGCATCAGTGTTGACTATTCCATCTAGATCTAGAGGTTATGTGGTATATAATGATGCTTCACATCAAGGATTGGGATGCGTATTGATGTAGTATGGAAAAGAAATAGCCTGTGTATCGAGACAATTAAGGTCTCAAGAGATTAGTTATCCAATACATGATTTAGAGCTTACTACAGTGGTTTTTGCTTTAAAGATGTAGAGACATTACTTATATGTAAAGACTTTCCAAATGTATAATAATCATAAGAGCTCGAGGTATCTGTTGAATCAGAAGGAGTCGAATATGGGACAGAGAAGATGGATAGAGCTATTGAAAGACTATGACTGTACTATTGAGTATCATCCAAGAAAAGCTAAAATGGAGGCTGATGCCTTGAGTAGAAAATTAAATAGCAATGTAGCTCAAATTCAGATATCAACCACCTAGCTTAATTCGATTGAGAGCTTTGAATGTACAGTTGAATTTAGAACAGAATGAGGTATTGATAGCTACATTAAAGTTGAGACCGATGTTGCATGATAGGATCAGAAAGGTTAAGAAGAAAGATCCTAATATGGTGAAGCGTATTGAGAAATTGAAAATAAAACCAAATTCTAAATTTGAACTAAGAGATGGGACACGGTGACTGAAGTAAAGATTATGTGTGCCTAATATGGATGAATTGAGAAAGGAAATTCTAAAGGAAGCTCATGTAACCACTTATGCTATGTGTAAGATCCCGTTACCTTTGGGGAGGCTAGAATAGTAAATATGAGTGATCAATGAGAGCTTAGAAATGTATTTTTCATGCTCATGCATTATATGATATGCTCATATTCATGAATATTGAATTTTTGCACAAGAAAATAATTTTACATGCATTCATAGACATTTTGGGTATAATTGAATTGTGAATGTGATTTTGTGGAGTTAATTATTATGTTAATGATAGAAAGATTTCATGACATAGGATAATTGAATTAAAGTGTTAAGGTAGTAAGATTTCATGAATGGCATTTTTTTGGGCGTTCACTTAAGGATTAAAGATACAAGGCATATAAGGAAGGGCAAATGGGTATTTTATATTCATTGAGGGTATAAGTGGAAGAAAAAAAGTAGTATTTTAAGGAAGAAGCAAAATGTGAATTGAGAAGAGAGAAGAAAAAAAAATAGAAGAGAGGAGAAGAGAGATTCGGTGGTTTGAGGTAAAAGAAGAGAGTTTGAGCTAGGGTTTCCTCATTTCTTCGCTTTTGAGAGAGATTTTAAGGTGGTTCAAGAAGAGAAAAAGGTAGAGAAAGAGAAGAGCTTTCATTAGAGCCGAGAAAATCTTAAATCCTTTTAACCTCCATAAAGATCGTATGAAGCTAGGGAACAAGGGCTAAGTGTTGTTTTTCAATATTTGAAGCTAAATCAAGAAAGTTATGCTTTAAATGTTATAGTTATTGTTAAATGAAACTAGAATGATGAGAAATGTGGGATTGATGACTTGATTTTGTGAGTTGAATGTGTGTAAAGTGGATGGTGAAAAATCTATGTAAATGTCATGATTTTGTAATTGTGAATGATCATTAATGACCCATGATTTGTTATAGATATGTTTTGGAAGTTGGATGATCCATATAATGGTGTAGGATGAGTGTAGAAAATCATCTATGAATGGGTTAATGAATATGTTCTGTTTTTGGCTAATGATAAAATGCAGATCATGAATTGATTTGTGAATGTTTTGGATTTGAAATGGAGTTGAGAATGAGGAGTGATGAGGTAAAAAAGGTGATCTTGGTATGAGTTGTGTTAGGGTAAGATTTGGAAACAAAAATTTGATACTTGAGTTGGAAAATGCCTATGTTGCTAGTTTAATCCAATCAAAGAATCATCTGAATTGAATAACTACCTGGCAAGTTATGGCTAAAACACAAAAGCATACTCATAGGTTTATCCTTTTCGTGAATACAAATTAAAAAGAATAATAAGAACTTCTTGAACTTGTTAAATGAGTATTACAAAGTTTATACGAAAGTTGTTACGAAATCAAATCGCAAATTACTTCTATAAAAAAAGTTTAATAATAGAAATAAACATAAGTAAAAGGTTAGAGTATAGATGCTGTGATTTTATACTGGTTCACCCCAAACCGTGGGCTACGTCTAGTCCCCAGAGTTCGTCTGAGTGTTCCACTATACTTCAAACAATTACAAGTATTCTTTGTTTCCTTTCAGAGCCTCTTCAGGTCTCTTTCACAAAGTATTCTTTCTACTAACGTAGCCTCTTTAGGCTCTTAGTCTTTTGTCTCTCTTACTAGAAAGATAGTGTGATCTTTAGTTACAATAAGATTAGCTCTCTCAGGATCACATTACAAAAATCTCTTTTGTAAGTAAGCACTCAAAGATCACTGATATCGTATGTTCATTCATTTGTTCAAAAGCTTCAACTGAGACTTGTATTTATAATCTTAGTCTCTAACTGCTTCTTGATCCTTGATAACCGCTTCTTGAATCTTGATAACTATTTTTTGATTCTTTAAAACTGCTTACTTAGTTGAGTTCTGTAACTAACTTCAACTAAGTAACCGTCCGATGTATTGACGTAACTTCTTCTAAATATCGTCTGTGTTTAGTAATTCTTCTGTGCTTTGCGCTTCTCATGTGTTTTGTACTTCGTCTGTGTTTTGTGCTTCTTCTATTTTTTGCACTTCATCTGTGTTTTGCACTTCATCTTTGTTTTGCGCTTTTTCTGTTTTTTGTGCTTTGACTGTGTTTTGTACTTCTTCTTTGTTTTACGCTTCGTCTGTGTTTTGCGCTTCATCTGTGTTTTGTACTTCTTCTGTCTTTTGTACTTCTTCTGTGTTTTGTACTTCGTCTGTGTTTTACGCTTTATCTGTGTTTTGTCCTTTTTCTCTATTTTATGCTTCTTCTGTGCTTTGCGCTTCGTCTGTCTTTTGTACTTCTTCTGTCTTTAGTACTTCGATTGTGTTTTACACTTCGTTTGTGTTTTACACTTCTTCTGTGTTTTGTGCTTCTTCTGTGCTTTGTGCTTCTTCTGTCTTTTGTACTTGTTCTGCACACTTAACACACTTGTCAAATTGTTCATTTGTTTCTAACATTATTATTATTAGTTTGTCATCAAAATTAAAACATCGTAAAGTCCTCCTGACTTAACAAGATACCCAGGATTGTCATTGAGCATGCATTATCCATTACGCATATACATGTTCTTAAAATTGAATGTTTATATGATTGTGCAATCAATAATGTTTGTGTAATATGTGTGTTTGCATACTGATGATAGGGAATAGAACATCCCCATCCAAACATTTTCAGATCATGGAAGCTAATGCTAATTTGGACCGTACAGTGAGTAGACCTAGATGGTCTCGTTTTATTGTTTGTTCTATTTTGAATTTTGTATTGACTGACTATTGAATGTCTATATAAATGTGATTGATTCTGTTGGTTTTCGTACAGGAGGTTCAATGATTGTGATGCTTAGTTGAGATATTGAAGTGTTGCTTGTATGTGAATGCGATGAACTAAGTGTACATAATTTGATGATAAATCTGCTTTGAATGATCATTTGCATGCAAGTAACAATGTGATTCTCAACATAATGTTGAATGTTGTACTAAGGCCCGATGATATGGGAATGTGACTAAATAGGATCATGCAAATGTGATTGATGCATTTCATTTCATAAATGCATGAAACATAATGGCAGTTGTGACAAAGTAGCCACTAATCAAAGCGCAAATCTTAACAAGTGAAAAAGAGTCTCGAGCTCAAAAGTGATTTAGAGCCTCAGGCTCAACGTTTAATGAGCCCTCTATGGAACAGTTATCAATAAGCCTTGAATGGGATAGTTTAGGGACTCGGTCACAACAAAGTAATAAATGGAAAGTGAGTCTCATGCACACTGCATATGCATAATACGAATGATTAATTGTATTAATTACGAAATGTGAAATGTTGTGAATGTGATTGGGTAAGCCATCGATGATGCTTACCTCATTGAGTTTGCAAAACTCACCTAAAATTTGCAATTATTTTTCAGGCTTAAAGAGTACCCCGTCAGACAAACTGGAGTATACCTACAATATGCAACTAAGGGATAGAGGTTAGGATCAGTTCGCATCTGCATTTCTTTATTTTTGTACTGAACTGTATATTCCATAAATTTTTGTATCATTTGTAATTAAACATTGCGATATGTAATAACTTTTGGAAATGGAAATGTTTTGTATTTGTAATGGCCCTAAATGGCTATTGAAATTCTGATCTTTAGATTGCTATGATTGAAAATGTTTACAAATTAAAGTGGGTCCAATTTGGTTATTGATTTTCGTATACTATGTTGTGGTTTCAAAAAACATTATTGAATTTTGAATGATTGAGTGCTCTAGCATGCCATCCTCGTGGGGCACAGACTCAAATATTCCTCAAGATGTCGAGTACATGTCTTGCAAGAGTGAGGTGCTACACTATACATCCTGGTACCACCAAGATGTATAATATGCTAAAGTAGAATTTCTAGTGGCTAGGAATAAACAAATAAGCAGTAGAATACGTAGCTAAGTGCTTAACTTACTAGTAAAGTAAGGTTGAGCATCAGACTCCAGTTGGAAAGCTACATTCGTTCTCTATTCTAGAATGGAAATGGGAATGAATTACTGTAGATTTCATTATAGAATTTCCAAAGACTCTGAGGAAAAATGATGTTGTGTAGGATGGGATGGATCGATTGTCAAATTTGGCCCATTTCTTACGAGTGAGAGAAAATAACTCACTGGACCAGTTATCCCGGAGTTCTGTGAATAAGGTAGTTAGACTACATTATGGGGTTTTGGTGCCCATTGTATCATTCAGGGATCCCAGATTTACTTTAAGATTTTAAAGGAGTTTACAGTCAGCTATAGGTACAAAGTTAAATTTTAGTACTACATTTTATCCTGAAGCCGATAGATAGAATGAGTGAAATTTAAGGTTGTTGAGGATATGCTTAGGGCATGTGTATCAAGGAGCTTAGGATCAATATATAGCTCTAAATGAGTTTGCATATAATAACCATTACCATAGTAGAATCGGAATGGCACCGTATGAGACATTGTATGGCAAAAATGTTGATCGCCTCTGTGTTGGGATGAAGAGGGTTTGAGAATGGTAAAAGGACAAAAAATAATACAGGATACTATGGATAAGGTGAAACTGATTAGAAATAGAATTAAATTAGCTCAAGATAGAAAGAAGACTATGTAGATCAACATTGAAGGGATATAGAATACAGTATAAGAGACAAAGTGTTTCTAAGAGTATCACCTTAGTAAGGTGTGTTGAGATTTTGTAAACAATGTAAGCTGAGCCCTAAATATAGTGGTCTTTATTAGATCATTGAAAGGATAGGACCATTGGCGTACAAATAAGTTTTACCGAATGAAATGTCTCTGATACACGATATGTTCCATGTGAGCTTGCTCATGAGATATCAGTCTGATCTGATGCATATATTACCGAATCATTAGGTTAAAATGGCTAATAATATGAGTTAAGCTAAAGAAATAGTAAAGATAGTGGGTTATTAGACCCGATAGTTGAGAAATTAAGTAATTCCATTTCTGAAAGCCCTGTGGAAAAATCACTCAAGTAAGGAAGCAACTTAGGAAATGGAGGAGAATATGAGAAAACAATATCCCTACACATTCTAACAATTAAGTAAGAATTTCGAGGATGAAATTTCCTATGGAGGGGAGAGTTGTAACATCTCGATATCCCATGTTAAGTGCTAGGACCTTAAAATATTATACATGAGAGATAATACTAAGAAGTTAGGAAGTGCATTTCATGCCCATGCATAATATAGCATAAACACTTATGAGTATATTAATGTTTGCACACTTTAAAAAGATTGTACACTCATTTATTGGCAATTTCCAAGTATACTTGAGTTATAAATATGATTTCGGCATAATTGGGGTTTATATGTGTAGCGCCCCCTTAGCACAGGGTACACACCTGGACGCCCGTAGGTCATTTCGGTACATATCTTACGATAAGGGTGAGCTACGATCAATCACTACAAACACTTCATATGACATCATAATAAAACATTAGTATAAAAATCATATTCTTTTTTAAACCAAAATTTTCCTCATTTCATTTCATCAAAACCAGAAGTTTACAAGTTTGTCATCTTTTACTGTCTGTACATCAATTCTAAAAACCCAGTACAACATGCTACATGAAAGAGGAAAAATACAT
>JAOSBO010000211.1:37286123-37308066 GCA_027563915.1 Erythroxylum rotundifolium | reverse complement strand
GTCGGGTTGGGGGGGCAGGGGTTAAAAAAATTTAGGTTAAAAAAGTTTAAATTTCCGGAAATTGCAAATCAGTCCTTGCAATTTCTGGAATTTTCGGTACTGGCCGGAATTAACGATTCCGGCCGGTACCGGCCGGTATTTGAGGCCGGTACCGACATTTACGATTTCGTACCGGTTTCTGGCCGGTACGGTACCTTCCGGCCGGTACCGGCCGGAACGGTACGAAATCCGCACCACTGGTTATGTGTACTTAATATATCGCAATAAATGAATAATTAAATAATTTTACTAAAATAACTTGTATTTTTTAAAATTTTATAGTATCAAAAGGGAATTTTTAATAATTTATATTGAAAATTTTTTTATGTTGATAAAATTAGGGAACCTTCTATTCTAAATTTTTAATAGCTTTTTTTTCCTTCTCGAGTGCAAAATTTTCAATAAAGATGGGCTATTAGCCTCTGGGAGCTGAGTTCACTGTCTAGCCCAACGCGATTGATGACCATGAAGAAAGCGTTAATAGTGTACGGCGAGGTTTTAAGGCTGGTGAGGCTGTTGCCCGCGGACACTAGGCCTTACTACGCCAAGTACGTCCGCGAGAACTTCGTCAACTACCGAGACGTCGACGCCAGAGACAGTAATGCCCTCGAAGAGCTCTTCCAACGAGCTTACAACCATTCCCTCTGGGTTCTTAACAAGGTTAATTCTGTTGGCATTTGTTCCCATGTATGCAAGTGCATGCATTCTACTGGTGTTGATTGTTGTTGTTATCTTGTAGTATTCTGTGGATGAATCGGCTGCGAAGAGGTTGAAGGAGGTTTGCTATTGTTAAAGACGAGCGCCTTATACTATGCGTATTAGGTGCTTGTTATTATGCCCAAATGAGTAGGTCGCCACTTGCGTTCTTTTGTTTTGGACCCTTTGGATGGTTAATGCATCATATAGCTTCTTTTGTAACGTGTAACATTGGTTTTGAGCCAGGAGTCTATTCTGGGTTTACCATTATGTATGGGAGTTTTAGCCTTTTAGGCTTGAAGAACTATGATTCTGCAGAGTTGCTTATGATTATTATTTTGAACCAGTGTTGGATCCTACAGACTGCTTTTGTACTGTAAATTATAAAGTCTGAATCATTTATGTTATCTTTACTCTTGGATTTTACGAATGTACGGCTCTTGCAGTTGTTTTGCGTTCTTTGAGCTTGGAATTCAGAAGTTATGGAGTTAAAACATAAGTTGTTTAGTTTTCGTTGTTTGTAAGGAATAGCGTGGAATTTTCTATTGGAAGCTATTGTTGATTGTTTGTGACTCGTGTTCCTTTGTAGCTGTCTTGTTGTCACCATTCTGTGGTGAGTAGTAAACCATTCTATATATGTGGGCGCCCATTTAATTGCTGGGAGGATGTGATTAAGTATTCGTATAGTTAATTTACTCGCGTATCTTTAACCTTTGATTAATGGAAAAACTTGGCTCTTGCGTTAGTGGAGTACAATATTCCGCAAGTTCAGCAATAGTTTAGCGTCGACAATGGCGTCAATGATAACATCAGGAAATAGTAGTAGAAGAGGCCCACCTGGTTGGGTTTTTCTAAAACATCGAACAAAAGGACCAAGTCAACAAAGTGTTGAAAGTGTTGGGAAACCGAGTCGAGATCTGATTCTGTAGAATAAAACTCTTTACTTTGATTTCCTACGAACCAAGATCTTTTTAATTCTATAAAATGATTAACACAAATTATAATAAAGCGAAATCTTAATTCGTACCTTATTTCGAAGTTTAATCATTTTCTTGTTATATTTTTCGAACTATCTTCGAAACCAATTTGTCTCAACTACTATAACCGCACAAATATCTAGCCTCTAATGATATCAATATAATAAGTTGAGCGAACTCTATAAAATTTACAGAGAGGGTTAAGCAAGAAGTACTGGCACCATAGAACTTAAGCTTATTTATAACAAGCATTTGATGTTTTAGCAATTTAATTAAAATTAAATTTTTATTTCAATTAAACTTTAATTAGAATAACACATAATTCTAATTAAATATCAATTATGACTAAATAAGATTCAATATCACATATTGTTCCTTATTTATTAAATATCTTATATTTAACTACAAAGTTTCTCACAATTAAGTCCAACTTGATTAAAATATCTTTGCTCTCTTTATCCCATTATATCTATGAGACCTATTAGGATCTCAAATATGTTGGCAATGATTTAAATTCTATAATTAGAATTAGATAAATTAAAACTTTTTTAATTTATCTTTAATGCTTCAATTAAAAAATTTATAATCATATATCAACATTGACGTCTAGCAACGCATCATGACCAACCAAACATTTAGGAATGTTAAAGTGGTTTTAACAAACCTTTATATGCATGATTTCTTCGTATAATTCAATTATCTTATCATACAATGTTCTGATTATACATAAATCATGAAATTAATATCTACTTTATTTTAAGTCCAATCATATTAGTTCTTTATCATTAGATTCAATTAATGACATTTGTAAACTATTTACAAAGCGTCATTCTATCTTGATCAAAAATTTCCTAAATCAGTACTAATAGAGAGCAATACAATGACTTTAAGGTGATGAATTCTATCTTGATCACGCAATGACCTCCATATAATTCCTGCTATATTTAATGACTACTAGTTGACCAACCCATGATTAAATAAATCATAAGTAGAATCAAAATATAGCAAGTCCTTTACAAAATAACTTTGGTGATATCAAGTTAAAGGATCACTTATACAATCATCACAAAGAGAATTCCATAAGCATACAAGTAATATTTTAAATGGATTTCTCATATCCGGTTTGTTCAATGAACTTGTTCTTTAACAAGCACTTATAAATTTGTTTATGTATCTTCATACTTTAGCCTATTAGAACGACTACTTCTTTGATAAGGAAAAACATAATATGTACTAATCTTTTTACGTTCTATTAATGTCCAGTGTTAATAGGACAATTACCAGGAACAATTTAGGGATAATAAACAAATGCAATACAAATATCATAATTATAACTTTATTTGCAATGTATAATTATCTCATGGACTTTATCATATGCATTTAAACATGTACAAGATAAATAATGTCTTTAAATATTTGTCACTAAACTACAACCAAACCGATTGGCTATTGAGCATAAACCAACAGTCTCCCACTTGCACTAAGCCAATCATTTAAGTATCTTATACCATATTACCATATAACAATTATACTACTACCAGGATAATGGCTTAACGAGAGAATTCTGCAAGATTCCTTATAGTGAGCACTCACTTAAATCTTACAACCTTAATCTTAATTATTATCATAATTAAGAAAAATTGCCTAAATATATACTTGAATCTTTGATGAGACCTTAGCTCCTTTTACATGCCAATTTCTCAAAAGTTCTACAGTAAATTACTATTTTGAACTAAGCAAAGAATTATATTAAGTTCACTAAAGAAATTATTGATTCAGTTAATCAATTCCAAAAAATGAAAAATGTATTATGGCTAATTAACAAAGATTGCTACACTAGAACCTTTCCAATCCTAAAAGATATTAATTAGGATTTACTTGTAAAGTAAATATCTTTATTTCCTTGAATTCAAATATCAACTCATGCATAAAGTAATGGATATCTTTAATACGTCTAAAGTATCTAATATCTTAAACACTAAACATCTTTAGTATATTATTTATGTACTGGGAGTTAGAATAGATGAACAACGTCCAATCAATCTTTATAAATCTATTTCCAGAATTAAGTTGTTACCTTTTCCTATCTAGCAAGAGTTGTTCTTGAACAACTATGCTTTCAACAATTTGAAAATCAGAACTATTGTTCTCTATGAGTTATATGCTTTACATACTCAAAATGAAGAGCAAAACTATATTCTGCTTGTAGACATGATAAATTCATAATCATATCTAAAACAAACTCTTTGAATTAATCATAAAAGTGAATCTTCCAATGTCTTATAGCCTTTCAACTATACATCAAATGTATCAATAAAGGAAATAGTTTTAATTGGATGTATTATTATGAGATTTGAAATTTTCAAATCTCATCTTACTCCCAATAATTATCTTGAGAACATTCTCCTATAAGTATACATTGAAACAAAAAATTTTGTTCAATAGGTCTGTAATATTATATCCAACCATTTGGATATCTCAAAACCTTTTATTATCCAATTTAACTCTAAACTTAATGGATAATGTATGCTTCAACTAAGCATCACTTCCTTGAATCATTAAATTTGAGTCTCTCAAAGATTTAACATTTCATATCTAATATGAAATCTTGCTAATTGATTTAATTGAAGCTATTAAAGGTAAATAATTGTACTAAACATAGTTATAGAAGAAATAATATTACATTGCATAATATCTCATATTGTATTTTCCTCCTCATATAAATTCATAGCCTTATGAAATTTTTTTTATGAAGTTATCAATCAAAGAATCTCACACCCTATAGATAACCAAAAATTTAAAACTGACCACAATGATCTCATCGAAATGCCTTATCATTCTCAATGCTTAACTTCTACTTAGATTTAACCAATTTGAATTTTTCAAAATTTTAAATCATCATTTCAGTTAATACATACAACTATATTAAAGAAAGTCATTAGTAATATAATGAAATATAAATATTATCCTTTTATGAATTGTTACTCCATCCAATACATCACATGTATAAATTTAATGATTTAATACTATCATTGTCCTTCCACTGCAGGTTGACTCGGTTATTCTTCATCTTGAAAAGTTTCACATTTTTTGTATGATTCATAATCAAAATGATATACATATCCTTGTATGTAACTTTATAATTCTTGTTATGTTGATTTAACTAACATGCATAAAAGGATAGTCTCAATTATGCAACCTTTTATTCTTGAAACTTATGTTAAGCATAAGTCTCCTTTGATTAAACATATACAAACTGTACATCAAATGTAACGCCCCAACATATACCCTATATACCCTAGAAGTATTTTAACATTTCTAGGGTGTATTAACATGTGAACATAATGAATTAAATACATTTAAGTATAGTGAGAGATATGATGGTATTTAATGTAAAAGACAAGGGTAAATGGATAATTTGTTCGCTTTGGCATGGACATACATACATAGACATGATATATATATGGAAAATTTTCATATATTTTCTTGGATTTATGAATGTTATGTGAGGGGAATTGATAAAAGAAGTATTCCATAAGTAAATGGGATGTTTTTGGTTAAATTGGATGTATTTTTGTATTACTCTTGCATGATAAGACCAAAGTTAGTTCATTTGCGATGTGTACCTTATTGAATGGATAGGTTCCACTAAATAGGCTTCTATAATTTGACCATATCTTGTTCTGTAGACCTCAAAATTGGATAATTTCAATTGGATATTAAAACAGAGACATAGAAATGAAACTTTCATGAAGGAACCAAAATCTGATTCTGCCTCTAAGAGTGTTGAATTCTATTTTGAAATTAAGTTCTGACAAATGTGCTTGTTTTCAAATAGCCTGTGGTTTTGGATTATAACTCCCTATGTAATTAACCAAATTTCTTCAAATTTATGCCATTAGAAACTTAAGACATAGAGGAATGAAATAAATTAATAATTATAGGCTAATGTGAGAATTAAAGGAAGAAGTAGGACTATTATGCAATTTTCCTAAAGTTAACTAATAGACCAATAACACTAAAGCATGTGTCTCAAATAGAATTATAACACATGGTCCAATATAATTTTGACACATGGTCCAATAGAATTGTAAATGTAACACATGGTCCAATAGGATTATAACACGTGGTCCAATGGGATTGAAAAACGTGTCTAGGAGTAGAAAAATCATGAAAAGGCATGTAGAGAGGAGAGATGAACGAAACTTTGATGGCTTAACTTCAGATTTTGCTCCTCTCCATTTCACCTTCTTCTTCTCATCATTTTTCAATTGGTCATTCAAGCAAATCCAAAGAGGAAGGGAAGCATAAGCATTAGAAGAACTACTTTACCAATTTAAGGTTTGGGACCTCACTTAGTTAATTTCAATATTTTTGTACATTTGAATGTGTAAAAAGATTCATTTGGATGTGGAATGGTTGCTGAGATGATACTTTGGTGCTATTTTGGTGTTATCTTGTATAGAATTGATTGAATATGATAAGAGAGTATTGTGTAGTGGAATTCTATCTAGGGTTTGTTTGAGTTAATCACAATGTTTGAGTCATAACTCAGCCTACAACCTCAAAATTGTTTGATTTTAGCTGCATATGAAACCTAAGACATAGAGCTAAACATCTCTAAAAGGGACTTTGACTTAGTTCTGGCTTTATGATATTGGAAATTGAGATAAAATATGGTGACCTAATGTTGCCCCTATTTTGGAGTAGCTTGTGATATTTGGTCTATATCTTGTGAGTTAGGAGTCCAAATGACCTAATTGTTAGTTCTATAAAAACAAAAGACACAGAGGGAGAAATTTCTAGAGGATCTAGAAGCCCATTTATGATGTTTTGTATATGAATATTAAGGAACAATTAATGGTATGAATAGAGAAAGTGTCTTTCATGACTGTGACATTGTTTTTATTTCTAATTTTTACTATAACTTAATCCAATCTTTTGCGAATGTGTATGAAAATTTTCAAAAACCTAGAAATAAATGAAATAGGACTCACCACTTGTGCATTGGGAGACTAAACATTGGAATATAAGATTGAGCATAATGCATTCAAAAGAAAATTTACATATACAAAAATGATTTGTATGCATATTCATTAATCATATATATATAGTATAATTATACAAGTTTGATTTGGACACCTTTCTAATGGTTATAAGTTATGAATTTCATGTATGAAAATAGATACAAATTTTATGAATTCAAATGTATATCATATGATTTGTTAATATGTGATTGTGAAATTTGCAAATGGTTAAAGGAAATGTTACAGTGTCTACTTTATTGTCTTAGTTGTGGATAGATAAGCATGCCTATAGGATTATAGTACAACTACTACAACTTAACACCATCGGTGTCCACAGTTTGATACCATCGGGTATCCACAGTTCGATGCGTTCGAGTATCTACAGTTTAATACCTTCAGGTATCCACAATTTGATATCTTTGGATATCTGCAATACTTGTTATCCACACCCTTAAAAAATGTGTAGGCTTAACATAGAAAGGAAACTTAATAGTTATAAATAAGAAATACAGCATGACAATATGAATAATTGGTATTGTTGAGCATTTCTATTGGTGGTAATGATGTGCAATTATATTGATAATTTGTATCAATGAGTGTTGAATATCAATGATTGGCTTATAAATGTTCATTTTCGGAGTATGGATAATATGTCGAAGCACATTTGCATTATATAGTTTGCTTAAGTATGTCATCGTTGTTTACATAAGCACTAAATATGTAATATCTTGTTTTCCATACTAAGGGTTAAAGCCTTAAATTATCGCATATGAGTCAAATCATTTTAGCATTCATGAAATGCATTTCATTAACATACATATCATTAGCATACACATATGAATTATGATTTCATACACATTGCAAAGATATTATCTACACTTAATTGACATATTCCAGGATATGAAAGTTTAAAATGATCATGATGTGAATTGTGTACTGGGTATTGTTTATGTCTTGAATTTTAGTTTAATTAGGTTACAAGTAGTGAATTTGGAATTAATTGTTACCATTAGAAAATTGATGAATTAAAATGTATATTTAGACTAGGAAAAATACCAAGTGACAATACAATTGACACATGAAAAATTAGCATGACTAAGCCTATGAAATAAGTGACAAATGGCATAGATAAATGAGTGACATTTGGCATGGGTAATTAATTGACAAATGACAACAATGATTAAATGACAAATGGACTAGTAACTAGGTGACATTTGGTAGCTTAAGGAGGGGCTAAGTGGCTTACATGCTTAGGGACATATGTTAATGTAATATGGTGACATCTAGAATCTAAAGAGTAACGTTTCTACAGGTGTAGTTTCAGCCTTATTCATTCTTCTTCTCTTTTCATCTCTCAACACAGAAACTTGCTTCTATCTCCCATTCCAATGTTTTTCTTGAGCTGTGCTAAATTACCACACTAAATACATGCTTTTACCCTTCATAAGATAGCTAAAGAACCATATTATTGTTGGTTTTCTTCCTAGCCAAAAAAAATCCAATTTCCACCTTGAATTTGGAATGATTTTACATAAATGGAGGGCTAGGTAGACTTAATGAATTGAACTGGAATTGGAAGCTAAATAAGTACGTAAAGTGTTGTTCTTTATGGCCTGTTATAATAGAAATATTATGATGATTGAATTGGGATAGATATCTATGATGTTGATGTTGAAGATGTACTGGAAAATAGAGAATGAATGAGCACTTTTCTGTTCTATTTTTGCATGTACGAAAATGGTAGTTTATGCGCTGTTGTATGGATGATTCAAGTTGGGATTTGAACTATAATTGATGAGGAATTCATATTAAAGATAGGTGTTATTAAGGTGTTTTCAAATCTGGAAAATTAGAGCTGAAGGTGTCTTTGTAGAAAAAAAAAAAGCATGTTAATGACACAAGTGAGCAGAATTTTGTAAGCCTTAGTGTAACCAATATGGAAGTTAAATTAACCCGAAATGAAGTAACCTTAAAGTTCATGAAACCTAAAAAATTTCAGGTGTTAGTAATGTCTCTAAGCTTGTAAAATTCGTGAAGTATTGAAGGTAGTAAAGTTACACACATTAGAGATGTTGATGACAAATTCTGGAATTTTAATTTCATCCTTGTGTATATGTTGAATCAGCTGAGAAATTTCACTCCAAATTGGTATATTTGGACTTGATTAAGGCTAGGAATGAGCCTTGATTAGATTAATTGGTTAAGAGCTTGATAAGTTTATGCAGTTAATTGATGTGATAATCTAAAGAATGGACTGTTTTGATGTGGCTGTATTCAAATCTGGAAATTATGATTTGTTAAAGGAATAAATGAGTTTTTTTTAATGAAAACATGATCTTATGGACATGATTAATGTGTATAAGATATTGATGAATGAGCATTGAAGAACATGGGATATTTATGAATGAGAATTAGGTAAATACATGAATATATGTTATTGAAAAAAGTTAGGTGAATGTATAGATTTAGCTTTTTGAAATTCCAAATTTAAAGTAACAATTGTGTGAGTGTTATAAGAGGCTTTTGATCATGGAAATGTTCAAATATAATTAAAAGGCATGGTTGATGAATTTGGACTAAATCAAGTTAACTTAAAGGTATAAACCTTATTGCAAAATGGTAGTATACAAAATGTGATGTCTGAATGGTCAAAATTTATGAATAGTTACATACCCGGAAAGGTCAATTGAGCGTTATATATATTCTTATGATTGATGAAATTCGTAATGTGTGAACTATATATGTGTATTGCATGACTAAAGAAGCACAAATTAATCACCAGCATCTAGACATTGCTGGGTCATCAAGGAAATAGCTCATCTGGAATGTACTATGAGTTAACCTAGATGTTTTCTCTCTATGATTTGTTTTTTTTTTAACTTTTAGATATTGAATTGTTATTAATATGATTGTGAAGATTCCGAGCATTGATGGTCCGAGGAGTTCGATATTTGGGACTACATTGAAAGTGCTTTCTAAATATATGTGAATATGGAAAATGTGTACTCAATTGAATGTTAAATGATGGACTCAGATCTGATGAATTTGATAAATGACTATACACATTGAATGAAATTGTTGATAGCATATTATGTGAATTACTTTACATCCATCATGTGTGTGCTTGGCGAATGACTACTTTGAGTGGTCATCAAAACTAAGCGTTTTCTCCACTAAGCTTTCAAGCTTAGCACGGGTGTTAATCGTGTATGTCAAATTCATAATAGTGAGGTATAGGGAACTTCTGCTGGGACCAAGGACAACAGATAGAATAAAAGTACTTTTGGAATGTGTTTTTAGTTATAGAAAATTGCACATGTAATGAAGAAAGGAAATTGTATTTTTTTTCTTTTAGATTACCATGTAAATGTAAAGATGTATTACTACTATTAAATGATAATGTTAAGCATTGGGGAGTTTTGTACTATATATATGTATAACATTAAATAGAATTATATACCTTGAATGCATGTACAGGAATTTGGCTATTAAGTGTGTGGATGGTTGTAGGTTCCATATAGGCGGTGTTACACTTTTCAAATCTCATCTTACTCCCAATACTTATCTTGAGAACCATTCTCTTATAAGTATATATTGAAACAAACAATTACATTTAATAGGTCTAAAATATTATATCTAACCATTTGGATATCTCATAATCGTTTATTATCCAATTTAGCTCTAAACTTAATAGATAATGTATGCTTCAACTTAACATCACATCCTTGAATCATTAAATTTGACTCTCTCAAAGATTTAACATTTCATATTGAATATGAAATATTACTAATTGTTTCAATTGAAACTATTGAAGGTAAGTCATTGTACTAAACATAAATATAAAAGAAATAATATTTC
Source organism: Erythroxylum rotundifolium (assembly GCA_027563915.1). Taxonomy (NCBI): domain Eukaryota; kingdom Viridiplantae; phylum Streptophyta; class Magnoliopsida; order Malpighiales; family Erythroxylaceae; genus Erythroxylum; species Erythroxylum rotundifolium. The sequence goes on along the minus strand of JAOSBO010000211.1, from coordinate 37,297,469 downwards.
GTTACACAATATCTCATATTGTATTTTGCTCCTCTCATAAATTCATAGTCTTATGAAATTTTTGTTATAAATGTATTCACCAGAGAATCTCATTCCGTATAGATAACGGAAAATTTAAAACTCACCATAACAATCTCATGAATTGCCTTAGCATTCTCAATGTTTAACTTCTACTTAGATTTAAACAATTTGAATTTTTCAAAATTTTAAATCATCATTTCATTTAATATATAGGATTATATCACATAAAGTCATTATTAATATAATGAAATATAAATATTATCCTTTTATTAATTGTTACTCCATCCAATACATCACATGTATAAAATTTAACAATTTATTACCATCACCATTCTTTCAGTAAAGGTTGATTTAGTTATTTTTCAACTTGATAAGTTTCACAAGTTTCGTATGATTGATAATCAAAATGATACGCATATCCTTGTATGTAACTTTATGATTCTTGTTAAGTTGATTTAACCAACGTGCAAAAAAGGATAGTTATAGTTATGCAACGTTTTATTCTTGCCACTTATATTAAGCATAAGTCTCATTTAATCCAACATATACAAACTATTTGCATAAACTTAGATCAATTATTTTTACTTAACAATATATTCCTTATCATGCTTTGAACACTATAATAATATTGAATTTAAATTCAGTATCAAATAATCATAAACATGAGTAAGAAATGCATATTATCTCTATCATATCTTGTATAGGCAAGAAAATTGATGCAACCATTTTCTTCTAATGATAACTATTATCATACTATGGCAAATTCCTTTAACTGATGTCTATGTTTATGTTTTTCGTAGGCTAAATTAAGTGGAACAATTCGAAAAAGGTACTATACATTTCAACTCTACTCTATGCAATCTCTTGCATCTTGCTATCATGATGTTGATGTACATCGTACATGTTGTCATCGAAGTGTAAAAGACATTATTCAACTCAAAATGTCAATACATTTTGTCACCTAAATGATTTTGACATATTTATAAAACTTTGTCACCAAATCCTCGATAGGTTTATAGCAAAATTGCATAATAAGCATATAATTTTCTTTTCTCACTTTCATAACTCTTCTCAAGCATAACCTATGTCCAAGAAATTGGGCTCACTAACTTAGGATCAACTATACTAAACAAGGTAAATTCCTCTTAAAAAATATATAATCTAGGAAAAACAAGTAATTAATTATATCATCACAACCAAATGAGATTAGAACTTCAATCATGTATTTAGTTAATTCGACTATTTTATTCATAATAATAGCTATCACTACTATTTGGAAAGATTACTATAATCTTTCTAATGGCTAGGATCCCATTCAAATATAGTTGATCTTGAGTTTGCTTAATAAGCTAACTAAACTTAAATTAGGTAGATAAAAACTTTATCAATCACATCTTATGTGAATCTCAGATCTGTCAGGCGATAACTCTTACCAAAACATATATAATATGTTATTCCTAACCTTGCATCTAAATTCTTGTAATTATGAGTTTACTTATCCAAATCACACAAATTTAGTTAAGTAGAATCCATTATCATAAGACCAACCATGTTCGGGCTAAAAAATGACCTTGAGTTTTCTCAACAAGCCTATAATAAAGAGAACTCTGGTTTATTCTTATAACAATGGAAGGCAACAATTATATTTTCAACATATACTTAATATGTTGACAATGGATTTTAAATTCATTCGTCTTATAAAACACTAAATTGTATGTAAAATTGTACGCATATAAAACATACAATTTAATATACATCTAATATATATATCAACCATATAAATAAAGTATGCATCTTATGCACTCATAATCTTATATGCATAAAACATCAAGCCTCATTTGATTCTAGTTATTGATCTTCATAATCTAAAATAATATTTCCATCTTAGATTAAACCCATTGATTCCCAAATAAACTAAATTCCCATTCCAAATAAAAATTTAATTTGATTTTTAATCAATTTTAAAATCCAATTGGAAACAATTTCCAATTTATCTCACTAAAAAAAAATACAATCCATGACGTTTTATTGATAAAATGTCACGGATTGTGAAGATTTTTTGTGACATTTTAAAAACATCACAAAAAGTTTGAATTTTTCACGACATTTTATAAAAACATCGCAGATTTTTAACATTTTTTGTAAAATTTTATCAATAAAACGTCGCAAATTTACATCGGTGACGTTTTGTTGAATAAAACGTCGCTTATACCCAGCCCTAAATAATAACCCATCCCATCATCTCCTAACCTTTTTTGTTTTTCCCCAATTCTTCTCTTCATTTACGTAAAATCCCTAAAACCACGGCTAGATACGTATCTCGCACCAGCTCAAGTTGTGTAAACAAAGATGTCTTACTCTTCCAAAAACTTCCACTCCCGTCAATCTCCTTCTCGCAGATCAACAGCGCTACTACTCTCGTGCTTCCTCATTGGTATCTCTGGCTTTATCTTCAACCTCACCAACCTTCTCGCCTCTCCCTAGCGCTGCCTCAACAACTCAAAGCCCCGATTTGTTAGGGTTACCTGGGATACTAACACTAATAGGCATAAGCAAGAAGAAGGCGAACTCATTGCATTTCTACAAAATGGTAGGAAGAAGAAGAGGCACAAAGTTACGGGTTTTGTTGGGATCCAAACCGGGTTTGGGTCTTCGGATCGGAGGCATTCCCTGCAACAGACTTGGATGCCTTCCGATCCACAGGGCCTTCAACGGTAAACCCCACATTTCATGTAAAGTTCAGATCTTTTAATACAATATTGAATGTAGCTATTCCTTACTTATAAATGTTTAAAGATAAAGATTGTGCTTCTTCTTTTATCTAGACGCAGATTGGAAGAATCAACTGGTTTAGCATTCAGATTTATTATTGGAAGAACTAATGATAAAGCAAAGATGTCGGCAAAAAGGAGTTGGTAGAATATGATGATTTTCTATTATTAGATATTGAGGAACAGTATAGCAAGCTTCCATATAAAGCGTTAGTGTTGATTTTGGATTTGCTTTGTTTTGTCATACAATCTGTCATGGGGAACCTTAATGATTTGTTTTCTTTTACTACAAGATAGCATTCTTTAAAGCTGCTTTTGCACTTTATGATTCCGAATTTTATGTTAAAGCTGATGATGATATATATTTGAGTTTAGGTGAATAACTTTGTGAAGCTAGTTTATGATTATGATTATGATTTAATTACTTTAGTCTCTCTTAGTTTATATAATTGCTTGTTTCTTTCGATTACACGACAAATCCCTAAACATATTTGAGGCTTTGAGCTTGTTCTTTTACATACTGTTTCTTACAATGCTAAACACCCTAAGGGGCTTCTTCTTTCGTCATGTATACTACTGCTTATAGCATGTGTTTGGTGTCATATCTCTGATAAATAACAATTTGTTGATATGTTTTATTTTCTCTATATTACTTACCTTTATTAGCATTTTTTATTGGGTATATACTTTAGCTTTTAGATTCTCTTTTCTTTAAGTTCATGCCTGAAGTTGATGTTTAATATTTCACTAGTCCAATTTCCTACAGATTGCTAATTAATAGAATGGATGAAGCCGTGAATTATCAGAAATTTTCTCTTAAAGATCTTGCCAAGTCTGTTCTATCTGAAGGGGGATGGTCTAACTTACTGGTTCTAAGCTTTCCTCTAAAAGCTTTTTTCCTTAGTAATTGCTTACATGTTTTCTCTTGAAGCTTTTATATAGAGGATATGTATGCTTTTTTCCCTAGAAATTATTGCCATAGTGGCACTTGTCTTACTATAGCTAATCAAGTGATGGTTATGAATAGATAATCGGGGTATAAGTGTTATTAGAATATTTTATGTCTCATAACTGCTATACTATTTCATTTAGATTAGCATGAATGAATGGTATAATTTCTTATGCCTTTTGTTTTAACCTTCACTATTGCATTGGTGTAGTTAATACATAAGAGGGAATAAAGCATAGGCAAATATTTTGTTTTTTGAATTCATTTCATTGATTGCTTAACATTCCTTTTTTGTAGCTGTGTTCATCAGACCTTTCTACAAATAAGAATGCGGATCCCACTCTTGTTAACTGGCTCAAGGTAACTAGAGTATATGCTATTATTGAGCTTTCACACACATGTTCAGACAGTAATTATATCCTATTTTGCATTCTTATAAATGGTTTTTTGTGCTCTGATTAGGCCTCATTTAAAAGATCTAATTTCTCTATGGCATTCCCGTATGTTACCGCATCTGAGGATGAGAGAGTGGAGAGTTTATTGTTTGTAAGGTTTGTTGAAACTTGTGGGCAAGAGTTGATGGTTGGTAACATTGCTTTCTCAGATTCATGCTCTGTAGACAGTGAAAACTTTAAAAAAATTGCAGACCTGGACGCAGTTCATGTAAGTTAACTTGACCTATTAATAAATGATTGCTAGAATTTCTGTCGTGTCAACCGTTGATTATACAGTTCATGCTGGCTCTATCTATTGGTACCACCATCTGTTTCTTTTTGTGGGATCCCTTGCACCAGAAGTTGGTTAGGTTGTGATTATAATACATATGGCAGATCAATGTAGTTTTGACTTCCTAGGAAACCGAGAAATGCTAAACTGATATACCTTTGAGCTGTGAAAGGTGTGTTTGATGAACAAGATTTTTAAAGAATTTGGGGTGATTGTTCAATAATGATTATAATTGTATATAATACCAATGCACTTAAGGTGAAACTGAAAACAAGCTGTTTATTATATAACAAATAAATGATATCTTGGAATGGAAGTATAGGCATTCCATAAAGCTGTAGCTTAGTTTTTTTCCCTTGTGACTGCATGTTTCTTGTTCTTGGTCAAATGACTGTTGGGCACTTCGTTTTTGTAATTAGTAAGAAGATAAAGCTTAGTGCTGAGAAGGCTATATTCATTTTTGTCAACGATATTTTACCACCCACTTGTGAGGATAACAACAGATATAGTGTTATAATATAAGTACTGTCAAATTGATTGATCAACTTTTGACATGGTGGTTTACTTTTATTGTCACAGCTTCCATTATGTCTGCACTTTACCAGGATCACAAAGATGAAGATGGCATTTTGTACGTCACATACAGGACTATCTGACTTCTACAAGGAGAAAGATGTCAAATGGGCCAGCTGATCTCATTGTCTTCTACTACGAAGGATCAGAGTACCGGAAAGGATATGATTAGAAACAGAGTGAACGTGTGTTAAAGTTATTTGTTGCTTTTGCAGGCAATTCCATCATTTCCTAGTTCATTCCCTCACCGGTTCTCCGGCAAAGATCACCTCTGCTACTTAATTCCATGTGCTATCAACCAAATCATACCCTTTCAGTGTTAAAGATCTGTTCAATCTGAATGTAATTTAGTCCAAATTATGATAAGTTAAACTGCCTTACTCGTAGAGTATAACTATCATACAGGAACACTCATAATGAGATTTCCGGGGAGTATGACTTGGAAGCATGCATTCATACTGTAACACATACTCTTTGACTGATTTGTTGTGAAATGGATAATTGAGTAATTTATCTTAATTCATCAACTTTGATTGAAATGCATGATAAAATTTTCATGAAGAAATTGCCCTATTCTTTGGGAATATGATGAATGCAATAAGTGAATATCTTAAATTTAAACATACGTCGTATAAGCAAGTAAAGTTTATGGCATTAAAGTTTAGGATAAATACAATGCAATTCGAGCCATGTGACATCTTCAAGCTGACATATTAAAACTGATTTTTAAAACCAGAATGAAAAAAAATTCGAACCATGCAACATCTTCAAACCAGCATATTAAAATCGAATTTTAAACCTGATATATGAAAAAAAATGAAAAAATAATAATTAAACGAAAACTATTCTATTTGCCATGCCTTTGTAAATTAAAATTATATTCGGCAAAGTGTCATAGAATGTTTTTCGCGACGTTTACAAAAACATCACAGAATGCTTTTTGTGACGTTTTTCAAAACGTTGCAGAATGTGACTTTCTGCAACGTTTCCAGAAAATTTCATGAAATGTGATTCAATCTTTTTGTGACGTTTTTAAAAACGTCACGGAATGTCAGTATTTTCTATGACGTTTTTCCAAAACCATCACAAAAACCTTTTGCCTACACCACATTTTGCGACATTTTTTGTGACGTTTATTAAAACGTCGCAAATGGTATTCTGTGACGTTTGTTGAGATTCTGTGAAGTTTTTTAAACGATGCAAATTGTGTTATTTTCTTGTAGTGTCTTGACTCCTTTAATAAAATTTAATTGAAAAAATTGTCAATAAATTATTCTAGTTACTTATTATAATTAAGAAAGACTCCTTTTTCAAAAAATTATATAAGCAATATATTCTAATCTAATTAGAAAACTGTTCTTAATCTAATTAGAAATTACTATTTGCAATCTCGTTAGAAATTACTTCTTCCTTAATTGGGAAATAGTTTTTCTAATATTAAAGGAAACTACTTTCAAAATTAAATGAAAAACATTTAAATTTAATTTAAAAAGTCATTTATATTATCTATTTAGAAATAAATTTCTTAATTAATTATAAAATATTTATTTAATAAATTAGAAAAATATTTTAAAAAGCACAAATTTTTAATTAATAAATGATTTTTTAAAAAATTTGATTAAGAAAATTATTTTCTAAAAAATCAAGAAACTTATTATTCATAAATAAAGAAACAATTTCTAAATAAATTGAATAATAATTCCCTAAACAAATAAATCATAAATTTAATTTATCTCAATTAAATTGAAATAAATAAATTTAATTAAGAAAATTTTATGGAGTATAATTCAATCTAATTGAAACTAATTAATCATAATTTTAGAAACTACATTTCTAATTAATTAGGAATCAATCCAATTATTAATCTTAATCATATTACCAAAAAGAATTACTTCAATATTAAAGCTAAGATTCATCTTAATTAATATAATCTCATTATATTTATAATTTCAAACATAATCTAATTATGAAATAAATTGTTTAAAACCATGACTTGATTCTAAGTATTGATTGATAACTAATTGAATTTAATAATTCAACGTCTTGAAAAATGAAAATAAAATTAAAAATATTCCCCATAAAATTATCCTTTGAAAACAATTTTCAAAATTAGAAAAACACCTTTTCAATATTATTAGAAATTAAATTAATTTAATGATGTTTTGAGGGAGCCCAGAGAGATATTGGACCAGATTTAAATAAGCCTATAGACAACTAGGACATTATAGCTCAACTCAAAACCTTAAGGCACTGGGTTATGAGTCCTATCATTGTATATAACTTACTTTATCTTTATGTCTATTTCCAATGTAAGATGACTCCACTTGTGAATTTCTAATATCTCCACCTTAGAAGTGGAACTATCTATATTAGACTAACTCCCTCTCAATCGATAGCTAATGCGGAGCCATTTGAGTCACTCTGACCAAATTCATAAATCTCTATTCATCAGACTTCGCCAACCTGGCTCTAATACCATTGTTGGGAAACCAGGTCAGGATTTGATCTCAAAAGTAGTGGAATAATTACAATTTTTCTTAAAATTTGTTTTCCTTAAAACCAAAATGTCTCTAATTCTATAAAATGATTAACACAAATCATATTAAAGAGGAATCTTAATTCGTACCTTATTCGGAAGCTTCATCCTTTTCTTATTGTATCTCTCAAACTGTTTCTGAAACTAATCCATCTCAACAACTATAGGCGCACTAATGTCCAGCCTCTAATGATATCCACAGAATAAGTTGAGAGAACTCTGTGATACTTATAAAGAGAGTTAAACAAGTAGTGCTAGCTTTATAAAGCTTAAGTCTAGTTATAACAAACTTTGGTTGTTTTAGTGCCTAGGTGTGCATGTTCGTGAGGAACATATACCTGACAAATTCGGAGGCATGTTAGGTGAGAAGCATGCAGTGCACACGCTATGCGCCACTTGCTCACCCCAATGTCTATGACATCATGCTGACATCAATGTTATAGTAATGCTAATGTCAGCTATAGTACCAAAACAAACTTAAAAAATTTCAGAATCCACATAAAGATGCCCAAGTGTTTTGGGTTAGTTTTCAAGTCCGATGAATTCAAAAAGTGAGTTTTTTAAATTTTTATAGATTTATTACATCGGTAATAAATAAATTTTAACTTTAGAAAAAGGAAATTAAGGTTTCTAAAATGGTTTTGAGTGAAATTTCATGCTTTGGACTAGAAATAAACGAGATACATATGGTTTCAGTAACTCATATGGATTTTTAGTGTTCAAAATTTCTTTATTATCATTCCTGTTGAGATGTTCTTGTAATGAAGTCTCGAATAAAGTTAATTGACATTATTTTCATCACTGATATATGATAATGGGACTGTGCATACTGATTTTGCATTTATTGATGGTATATTGTCACATATAATATGCCTATACAAAACGTGAAGATAACATACAATTGTATCCTTTGTGTTTGTAGATCTATTTATATACTAACGAAAATGTAATCACCACAATGGCCTTTCAAGTTAGTATTCAGATTGTTCCACTTGTATCTTTGGGGATGTTTCTAGTCTTGTATTCGGCTATCTTGCCCAGAGGTGTTGGCCTTATATAAGATTTTGAAACGTGCGTAAAGGCATTAGATAGAGGAAGCCATTGCTTGAATGATAGATTCACCCACAGGTGGTGGCATTAGGTCAAGGTAGTCATTGCTTGAATGATATATTCACCCACAAATAGTAGTAGCAGGAGAGTTGGTGGTGTGTACTCTGATCGCTTTTATATAAAGGTTTGATTTGAATGTATTATGTATTCAGCCCATAAATGTTTCATGATATGTGTAATTGAATTCTCGGTATAGATACTATTTTATGGCTTTTAATATCGCTATTATCCTACATTTGTACTGATCTTTACATTATCAATTTGCAATCACCTTCTCTGTAAACAATAAGAGAGTCACCATTGAAACCTTGACTGGTTTCAATTTCAAGAAGTGGAAACAAGATGTGGAGTTTGCAAGATGGAGGATGTCAATATGGCCATGATTACGGGTAGGCGATATCCACCTACATCCACTAGCTTAGAAGCTAATAAAGTAGCATATGCAATCTGGGATCGGTTAAACAGGATGTGTTATTTGACCATTAAAGATCCATTTTGGAACATCAGCTTAGTGGAATTCCGAAGATAAACATAGCAAGGGATTTCCTAAATAATGTCTCGTAGAGGTACACAGTCTTTTCTAATGTAGAGATAAGTACCTTGATAAAGGAACTATTCTTAATGAGGTATACAGAGGCAGGGGGAGTAAGAGAATACATTATCAAGATGGTCCCTTAGCAAAGCAAACAGAAGGCTTTAGACATTGTCATCCCTGAAACATGTATTGTTCTTCACGCTCTAACTTCTCTTCCTTCAAATTTTGATGTTTTGGTGAAAACATACAACTCATTGGATGAGTCTTAGGACATAAATGCACCAATTAATGTTATGCCAAAATAAGTTCCAAAAATACCTAGGTTATCCTACTCACAAGTATACGAGGTAGTTATAGTTTATTACACAGGGTCGTCTCTCAAGAAGGTGAGATTGGTTCACTCAAAGTAATCTTAAAATCAAGTAAAACATTTGCAATCCTAAATATTCTATCCCGATTTGTTGAGTAAAGACTTTAAAGAAAATCACACAATTAGAATAAAAAGTGAACTAATTTAATTGGAAGAAAAAATGATTTGATTAACCAGTATGGAAAGCTTTTGAGAAATTAACTTTACTAATTTAATCTCCTATGCATGACTAAGATGAATTGATTGGATAATTATCTTGCTAAATTTACCAATTGGGTTCTAAATTATTTCAAATAATAAACTAAATCTAACTTTCTTATTTGACAAGGTATTATCCAAATTAATTATGGAAACCCAACAAATAATCACCCACTTAAGTTAATATAATTCTAATTTTTAACCCAAGCGTCTATAGTTTCTCATTCCAATATTAAACTTCTTCTCTCTATCCTTTATATAATACCTAAATGATGCAAAGGTTAGCTACATTATTACATCTAATAAACTTAGAAACTATAACAAATAATAAGACAATAAAACAGTAACTTAATCTTGCATAGTTGACTAAACTAGATTCATTAATTTTCAAGAAACATAATAAACCCATAATGGAATAAACAAGTTTCATCATCTGCATATACTTCAATCCCACAGTTAACATTAACAGAAAAGTCTTAAAGCAATAACAGAGTAAAACCAGAATGGACTATCAACTATAATAAGAGAACAAGTTTAATAGAGGAGTCCCATAATGCAATAGAGATGAAATAAAGATAGCAAACAAATAGGTGGTCGGATGAGGATGTTAGCTTTAGCTCTCTCCCTCTACCTCTATTTACTATCACCCAAAAGAATGAATTTACTATCACCCAAGCTAATTATTTTGAATTTAATGTTGTTGATTTTATGTGCTAGATACTTCTAGAACAAGCCAATCTTGAGGGCAATGTTAATCTAGATCCTGTTGTCGTATCATATGATACGCTCTATGGGAGAACGCCATATTTTGATGGAGTTATGCAACGTCCAACCTAAAGACGTAAAACTTTGGCACTTTCTGGGAGGCAACCCAGCTTAGGCTTGCCCAAGCCTAATTCTGTCTTTCTTTGTTGTTTCAGTTTTATTGTTTTAGTATTTTTTTTTAGTCATCTTCTTCCTTAGTATATTCTGAAATTTTCTGGGTAATTTTAAGCTTTAATGTTAAAAAAGGGACATCTAATGGTTATTTATTCATATTGTGGGGTAAAAACACGTTTGCGACTTACCAAAAACCCACACTGCAAGAACTAAAATTGGACCTCTCTCTCCAGCAATCAAAATCATAGTTGTTCTCAATTACAGCCCAGCGCACAATAGCTTCTTCAATCGCCTTCTCCTCATCTGAACTGTCACCTTCAAATCAATCACGCAACCGCACTCCATGGGCAGCCACGGCCGCCGCACCTTTTGTCGACTTTTAGAAATTGAAATCTAAGGCACAAACACCCTCCACTCCAAGTTCTGGTTCTTCAATTTTTTTCCCATTTCAGTAGAGTAGTGAGGTGATTTTTCTTTGTGAATTGGGTCACTTTACAATATCTAGTCTTTTGAATTCAATTTTCACAACAATATGCTCTAGAGTTATTCTTAGTTTAATTTCTTAGTTGTGAAAATCTAAGGCATTTTGAATGATTACTGGTCATTGCTTTAGAAAATTAATTGTTCTTAATTTTTAGACTGGAACTTTAACTATTCCCATTTGGACAATAGCTTTGA
>JAOSBO010000211.1:37255752-37279798 GCA_027563915.1 Erythroxylum rotundifolium | reverse complement strand
AAACATAAGAATTTCTTACTGAGAATTATACCTTTGGCTGTATTTATTTCCATTGCTTTCAATTCTATTTCTTACCGCATTATATTTAATTTTATTGATTTTTTCTTAATTCAAAATTTCCCCTTTTTCTATTCTAGCATTTAGGAATAAACTCGACCAATCTCTGTGGGATCGACCCTGGTCATCACTGTTTACAAATCTTTTTCAGTAGGTATTTTATTTTTGGTGGTTTCAACGCCCATCATGCTTGTCCTCAAGCAAAAATAAAGAACACTAGACTATATAAGAATAACCAATGAAAACAATTATTTTCCCAAATAGTAGAGAATATTTCAACGATCATTTTAATAAACACAACCTTAGATCTTGAAACTCATAATACTCTGTGAATAGACTATTCTCTACATGCCTAGTCAAAATTAACAAATACTTCAACTCAAAGACCATTAAAAATTGTGATATACACTCACTCCACTCTCTATCATGCATTCAAAAGTAGGATATATTCACTCATCGTTCATTTCATGCAAGGCATCTATCGTAAGTTTGCTTACTAATATAATCTTCACTACTTTTATCAAATAGAAACATCAACTCGAAGGTATTTATTTTGGCTGTAATGGGGTTAGGATAAGGGTAGGAAAAAGGAGGATCATAGTATAAAACCACAAAGTAAATTGAGCATTTAAAATAATGCAAAACAAGAAAGCATAAAACACACAATTATTTCCTCTTGTTTAACAAGGTTAGCACTCCCCCTTTTTGTATCTCTCCTCTTTCTTTTCATTTTCTTGTCATATTCTCTTCCTTTAGTTGCTTTTTTATTATTTCTTTTCTTTTTTCTTTTCATTTGTTTTATTTTTGTTTTGTTTCTTTTTTCTCTTTTTTTCAGTGATTTATTTATTTACTTTAAACAAGGAAATCAAGAGAAGAAAAATATAGAGGAGAGATGATTGTTACAACAATACCCAATCTTAAACTCATAGATAACTATATGCTATGATCCCCCATACTTATTTAAGCAATTACTTCCTAAACCTAGGAATACCATTTCAAATGCTCAACTTTTCTTATAGTAGGTACAAAAAAGAGGATAAATAATTAAGGTAAGGCTCATATTTTGCGTTTAAAGAAAGGAAAAATTCCATATTAAGCTCAAAAGGGCTCACTAAGGGTAACATTATGGTGGCTTTTTAGCAAAAGGGGTAAATCCTAATTACCTCCATCATTTCAACGTTTACATAAGAATATATGATCTCATCTAGTATTTGCAAGTAAGTTCTAGAGTTCCTTAATCATCAAAGAACACTCTCAACAAAGAATACTTGAATTTGGTGTTGAATATTTCAAAAGGCTCAAATTCTTACCAAAAAAAATTGCCATTCATTTATCACAACAAACTAATGTCCTTTTAATCGAAATCCAAGTTAATCAGTGTGGGGAGCTATAGATCCATGCATCATATACATGGCAAGGAAGCGAAAGTGTTGGAATCAAAATTCCAACCCCATGACATCCCTAAAAAATCCAGAATCTATGTTTATGTATAAACAAATTATATGAACATGAAATTATAGCATATATACTTTGCAAACTCCTCCTTTCTTGAATCTTCTCCTTGTTTGAGTTGTAAAAAACACTAAACACCTTCCTTAATCTCTAGAGAGCAAACAAAGATGAAGAAAAATTAGTATTTAAGGGTGGTTAAAGCACCAAACAAGATGAGTTCAAGTAGATGCTTTAGTGAGAGATAGATCAAAATCCAGTTTCACGAAATTAATCTCATGCAACAATTTCTTAAGATTTCATGAATAAATCTCAAGATCACTCCTATCAACTCCTATAACTCTTATAGACCCTTAGCCTCTCTATTGAGTGTGTTTTATGGTTAAAATTCTTGTGTACATAGGTGAAGAACTCACTTATGTGCCACCTATCATTAAGTCGGTCACGATTATGGCTTATAAGCCATAATCGTAGCTTGCTTAATTGATAGCCATGCATACTTTGTTTTTTATCCAAGCTTTTATATGTGTGACCTTAGGTTCTCAATTATTTTGGTTACTTAAATTAACTCTTAATATAAGCAAATCATGAAGGGTTTTATGATGCCAATTTATTGGAATGTAAGTGGATTAACACTCAAACTCTTCGATAGTTAATTATCCAACTTACAAACCTTTCCATAGTCAATTACCATGCAATTCATCCCTTCACTATCCTATACCCCACTTGGTTCAGAGTATGGGCTATGTGTCAACTCTCACTAGACAGACTATGTTAGATCTAGCCCAAGTGATGTTAATTCTTATCCTGTGATCTCATTACTCTACGGGCCATTGAAGTCTCTCTCCATGACACATAATTGCTCTGGCCAGAAACTCCTAAGTAATGACCCTAACAAGAGGCTATAGGTATCATCTCCTTCTATCAGGAGTGAAGACTCCTTTATTGGCTTTCGAATTACCTTCGAATACTAATAATTATAACTAATCACCACTCTATGAGCGACGTCAACTTAAGGTAACAAGGAATGATGTCAAAGCACAAGATCAATATCCAAGATATCCTTGAGTGCTTCAAGTTAAAGGATATTCGCACCATTGTTATGATAAGATTAATTACTGACATTTGATAGAACATCCATCTGATAATCTCATAGCGGGTCATCTGATGTACTTACTAGTTTTAGTAAACATCCACTTATTAACTCTAAACATCTCATGTTTACAGTTTATGAGATCTACTGCTTGATCGAATCAAGGAGTATAGCATGTGCTAGTCTATTTTGATTAACAATGTCCTATCTCATTAGTCCTATGACTAAGGTTAATTTAAATAAAAATATAATTGCACATGATAAAAATCTTACTATCATGATCTAATCATGTTTTGCTTCAAGCTATGTTTTGTGTCATGAACTTCATTAATTTGATTTAAGAATGACATCAATTCATAAATAAATGAACATCAAATTAATGAAAATTACCTTTCGCTTTATTAATCAAAATAAAGTTTGTACAAAAGTGCTAAAGGTGATTGCCTTTAGAGCACTACTATAATAATTTCCCACTTGTACTAAAGTCAATCGTCTTTGTATCTAATACCATAGGCGAGTACACTAGATTCAAAACTCAATTAAGGAAGTGGCTTAGTCAAAGGATCCGTAGACACTCTCTTTACCTTCACATCACCTCTATCAATGATCTACCTGATCAAGTGATATCTTTTAAGTGCGTGATTAGACTTCTGATGAGACCTTGGTCCTTTGGCTTAAGTAATAGCCCCATTATTATCATAATACAAAAATATTGAGTCGATAATGCTCGGAACCACTCCAAGTTCCATAACAAACTTCTTGATCCAAACAAGTTCTTTTTTCTCTTTTATAACTACAATGTACTCTAACCCAGTCATTGAATATGCAGTCATCTCTTGTTTAGAAGTCTTCCAACTGACTGATCCACTATTTAGTGTGAAAATATAACCTGACTGGGATTTATAGTCATCTTGGCCAGATTGAAAACTGACATCTATATGTCCACTCACTACTAGATCTCTATCTCCATATACCAAGAATACATTCTTCTTCCTTCTCAAGTACTTTAGGATATTCTTGATAACCACCCAGTGATACTCACCAGGATTCGATTGATATCTGCTTGAAACACCTGGAGCATATGATATATCGAGTCTTATACATAACATAGCATACATGATTGATCCTATCACTGAAACATATGGAATCAAGCACATATGAGTCCTCTTATCTAGCATCTTAGGACACACAGATTTTAAGAGTTTTATCTCGTAAGTCATACTCTTGGACTTCTCCATACTAATCCTCTTTAGCATTTTACCTATATTTGTAGACTATGAAAGACCTAGCAACCTCCTTGATCTATCTTTATAGATCTTTATTCCCAATAAATAAGTTACTTCTCTAAGGTCTTTCATGGAGAAATTATGGGACAACCAAATTTTGAAAAATTCTAAACTTGAGACATCATTTCATATTAGTAATATATTATCTAGATTTTGTGACAAAACAAACTCTTTAATTTTCGCATCAAATCGGATGTTCCAACACCTAAAAGCTTGCTTTAATCCATAAATAGATTTCTGAAGCTTGCATACCTTTTTTCCATCTTTGGATATGAAGCCCTCTAGTTATATCACACACACATCCTTAGTTAGGATTCCTTTCAGGTTCGGTAGATATGCTAAGCCCATCATTGACTTTACCATGTCCAACAAGATTCGATTTCTCCTTTCAGCCATATTATTATGTTACAGTGTGTAACACCCTACCCTCTCGAGACCCGTAGCTGACATCCTGTGTGATGTTCGAGAACTTGCCCCACGAGGGTGGCATGCTAGAGCACTTATCATTCAAAAATCGGTACAAATTTTTTTTTTAAAACAACAACAATCATATGGGAAATAATAACCAATTCAGGCCCATTTTTATTCATAAACATTTTCAATCAACACAATAAAATTAATAGAATTTCAATAACCAAATTGGGGCCCATTACAAATACAAAACACTTTAGTCATAATATCTTTACATTCCACCATAAAAACCATTGTATACACGTTATGCAAAAATTTTGGAATACATTATTTTGCAGAAATCGCAGAATACAAATTTATACAAAAAAATAGGAAAACACTAATGCAGACGCGAATTGATCCCGACATTGATCCCTTACTTGTATGCTGTAGGGATACTCCCCATTTACCTAACGGGATATTCTTCTGATCCTAAAAATATTTGCAAATTTTGGATGAGTTTTGCAAACTCAATGAGTGGCCATCATCGATGGCTCACCCAGTCACATAACACATAAATCACATTCACAACATTTCACATTTCACAATCAATATAATCTAATCAGTCATATTATGCGTATGTAATGTGTATGAGACCTACTTTCCATTTATTACTTTGTTGTGACCGAGTGCCTAAACTGTCCCATATAGGGCTTATTGATAACTATCCTATATAGGGCTCATTGATAACTGTCCCATATAGAGCTCATTAAACGTTGAGCCTAAGGCTCTGAATCACTTTGGAGCTCGAGGCTCTTTTTCACTTATTGAGCTTTAAGCTTTGATCAGTGGCTACTTTGGTCACAACCGCCATTATATTTCATGTATTCATGAAATGAAATGCATCAATCACATTTGCATGATCCCATTCAATCACATTCCTATATCATCGAACCTTAGTCCGGCATTCAACATTAAGTTGAGAATCACATTTTCACTTACATGCAAATGCTCATTCAAAACACATTTATAATCAAATTATGTACACTTAGTTCTTCTCATTCACATACAAGCAACACTTCAATATCTCAACCAAGCATCATAATCATCGGACCTCTTTTCTGGAAACCAACACAATCAATCACATTCATGTAGATATTTAATAGTTATTCAGTACCAAAATTCACACTAAAGAAATAATGAAATGAGACCATCTAAGTCTACTCATAGTACACTCTAGATTAGCAATTGCTTCCAAGATCTAGAAATGTCTGAATGTGTCCATTTATCATGCACATCACAATTATTCAATACACACATTGCACACACATTAATAATTGCACAATTATAAGTATTCCTTTATGCACAACGTATATGTGGAATATGTACAATGCATGCTCAATGACAATCCTGGGTATCTTTCCATTATTTTCGTCACATTATCAGTCTTATATCAAAACTCACCTAAGTATAATTTGTACTTAGGGTTTATACCTCAAATAAACATTTTGAATCTAATTTCATAACCCAATGAATCATTTCAGATTTTTCTCCAAACACTGACTTTCAGGTCTATTATTTTTGATCATTTAAACAATGAAAATGAAGTAATTTTGGAACACTTTCTTTTTGAGTTCATTATATCTCATAAGTTTTTAATGACACCAAAATCATTCAATTTGGTTCAATATTGAAAAATTTATACTCCAAATATTTTCGGTCTGCTTTTATTCTGAGACAATGTCCTATACTCAACTTCCACCCAGAAACTGAAATTCATACAGTCCAATTCAGAATTTTATTTCTTCAGATTTTTAGCCCTATGTCTCTAGTTTACTCCAAATTACAAATCATCCCAATTGGATAACTACAGGTTAAGATACCATCAAAATACCAAACTATGTTTAAGCTGTGCAGGAAAGTTGGCCGTGGCAAAGCTAGGAGTTGGCCATGGAGAGCTTTTTCCGAAAGGAAATCCTACAAGTTGACCATGGTGAACCAAAGATTTAGCCACGGAAAACTTTTCCCGAGTGGAAATGTCATAAGTTGGCTGCAGTGAAGTTTCACAAAAAGCAGTAAACAGAACTCCTTTTCTAGCTTTTCCAACTCTGTTTTTCATATCCATCTTGTATGACCATTTTGACCTAGAAAATGAGGTTTTTTTGGCAATACCTTCTTCTAAAAAATTGTTCATATATGTCTTAAGTTTCTAAAGAACCTAATTTCACACAATTTGGCTTAATATAATGCAAGTTATGCACAATTTACTCTATACTATTCAAAAACAGAGACAAATTCTGAAACTCGAGGCAATTTTCAACACTCTTAAAGCCAGATTTCAAACTCAATTTCTTCATTAAAATTGTAGCCACTCGTCTCTAGTTTAATATAAATCAACAATCATCCTATTTGGATATCTGTAAATCAAGATATGTCAAGAAAACCGACGCACGTTCAGTTGAACCACTATATCTAACACATTTCTAGCACACTTTATTCACCATTCACTCACTCAATCCAACATTATGTCATTCGCTAATCTATTATCCATCAAAACACAAGCAAGATATGAATATATCCTCATTTCTCATCCACATTTTTAGCATATACCCATCCTCATATCATGAACATCTAACTCTTAACTATCATTAAACATGCTCCTTTCATCAAAGCCATGAAGAGTAATAGGTTGCTTACTTAATTTAGCTTCAAAGCTCATTCAAATCACTAAGAAACCCTAGCTTCTCCACTTACACGACCTTCACCTTTTTAAGGTGGAATAGGTTGGTTTTCTTTATAAACAAGAAGAAGATAGCAAGTATTCAAGTGGATAGGAGTGGAAGAAGACAAGGTTCAACTTTGAGGCTTGGGTAGTGAGTGTCGTTATTAAGGAGAGGAAGATGAAGAAAAACAAATGATGAAGATGAAGAAATAGAGCTAGTGTCGTGGGTGATAAGAGAAAGACCACAATTTGGTCTTTCTTTTATTAATTTCGTGACTTAACATGTGGTGTGGCAAGTGACACTTGTCACTTGCCACATGTCCCTCTCTCATGGTCCCTTTTTGATCTTTTAATAAGCTAGTCCATTTGTCTTCAATTTCTAATCCAATTATCTGTAAATTTTCAATGACAAATCTCATTAAATCCCAAAGTCCTTTATAAAAATTTCCATTGCCATTTGACCCTTATTTCTACTACTATTCATCAATTGTTCTGCCACTTGGCATTTTTCCTAGTCCAAAAATACCCTCATATTTCATAAAATTCTCAAATTTTCTCCAAAAATTCTAATTCACTACTTATACATTCCCACTCAATTTTTAAGACACAAAACCATAATTCACATCATATTCACATTAAAACAATCATTTATACCCGAAAAATGTCAATTTAGTGCATGAATAATTATTTTAATGTGTACAATAATCAAATTTACATGTGTGTGTATGTTAACATTATGCATGAGCATGAAATGCAATTTCATTAATCTCTCTTTGATCCACATGTACCAAATTTTAGGCTTCCAACCTTTAGTATAAGAACGGGATATTACACAGTGTGTAAGGTGGAGTCTATTAGGATACAATCTCATTATCCCTGAGATAACTTAGAAACTCCTTGTTCAAATATTCGCCACCTCAATTTGATTGAAGTGTCTAAACACTTTTACCGACCTATTTCTCTACTTCATGTCTCAATTGTTTGAAAATTCAAATGCTTCAAACTTGTACTTCATTAGATACACATTCCCATATTGCAAATAATTATCGATAAAGGTAATGAAGTACATAAAACCACCTATGGCATGAATGGACATTAGACCACAAATATCAGAATGTATTAGGTCTAATAACCCATTTGCACGTTCACCCTTTCCTTTCAAAGGTAATTTAGTCATCTTGCCTAACAAGCAAGATTCACATGTGTTGATATGATTCATAATCAAATGACCCTAAGCTACCACTCCTATGTAGCTTAGCCATGTGTCTCTCAATTATATGGTCAAGTTGACAATGCTATAAATAAAATGATTTTAATTTATCCCATTTTTGTCTTTTATTGTTATTGATATTTAAAATTGGATTGCACATATCTAATATGTAAATACCATTGCACAATGTATCAGTACTATACAACATTTCATTCAACTTAATTGAACAACCATTGCTTGAAACAGTTAAATGAAATCCTATTTTATTAAAACATGAAACAAATACATTGTTCTTTGTCACAACGGGTACATAATCGAAATTATCCAAAATTAACTCTAGCCTAGTAGAAAGATACAAAACATGGGTTCCTATGGCTAATGCAATAACTCTTACTCCATTTCCCACACGTAGGTCTATCTCTTTCTTCTTAAGTGGTCTACTATCCCTGAGGCCCTGAAGTAAATGGTGGAGCATCTAATGCGTTCTTCTGCTTTAATGACTCCATATAGGCTTTACAGTTCCTCTTCCAATGCCCTTCCTTGTTACAATGAAAGCAAATTCCCTTCGATGTTTTCTCCTTTGCATTCTTCTTGGCTACAGCTCCTACTAACTTTTTGGACTTCTTCTTCTTCTTCTTTTGGTTCCTCTTGCAAGAACTAGAAGTAGATTTCACCAACATCATAGTCTTACTGTCCTTTCTGACAGTTTGCTCAATTTTTTTGAGTAGATTGATCAGCTCGAGTATTGAGGTGAATATTTGGTTCATCCAACAGTTAAGCATAAACTGTGAATAACTATTAGTCAAACCAGTCAGAATTAAGTCTACACTTAATTCATGATCTATTATGAAACCCAAACTGGTTAACCTCTCAATGTATCCATTCATCTTCAGTGCGTACTATAGTGGAGATGATCCATCAGCTTAAAGCGAAAACCAACCTCGAGGTCTCGAACCTTTTGGACCGAGCTTGATCATCAAACAGTTCCCTTATATAGTAGACTATGGTATGAGCATCCATAGCCTCATGCTATTTTTGCAGTTCTGATGACATAGAGGCCAGTATAATACAGCTAGCCAACTTACTGTCATCCAATAACTTCTTATAAGCTTTCTGACCCTTGTCAGAAGCATCAGCAGTAGGGGGATCGGGAAGTGGCTTATCTAGGACATATCCTAGTTTCTCATATTTGAGAACAATTCTTAAATTCTGTAGCCAATCTAATAAGTTTGGTCTTGTAAGTTTCTTGGAGTCGAGTAGAGAGCATAAGTTCACATTGGATGAAGACGTCGCGGTGATTCAATAAACTAGAAGAGTGAGAGAAAGCGTTAGAATGAATATAATGCATATCGATAAGGCCTTTAATCACATGCATTATTGGTCCTACTATTTTATCCAAATCCATAGCCCTCACTATAAATTCGAGAAAAATTATAATTTTCCTAACTTGTCGATATCCAATATCGACAGGAATGACCGTGTGTTTACGCAACAAACCACCTTAGTTTAATCGGTAGGTAGCATTTATGCCTATTGCATTCAGTTATGCAGTTATCAACTTATGCCATCAATTGTTGATTTAGCACACTTATTAAGTTATCAACTCTTGATGCATATACATCCCATGCATACTACCCAGCTTGGTCTCTATCCACGTTAACCTTGAGTTTGCCCAACAAATCAACTTTTACAATAAGGACCAACCTATTAATCCAAAAATCTAATTTTCATGTTTTGAACGTATTCGTGTAGAGCGGGCTTGAGTTTGCCTAACAACCCAACACTAAAAGAATTCTGATTCTTGTCATATCAATGCCAGACGTAGGTCCTAATATTTTGGTTGAGGGATTTATTCTTAGGTCTCATAAATACTTGGATGGTACTATATATATATCACATATATATTCATATTATGAACGACTTAATTAAATTGGGCCTATGTCTATAACCACCCTTAAAATGCATCTAATGCATGTAACACATAAGGGAGGTTTAATTTAGGTTGTGACTTGACTATGCATCTAAAGTTTGTGATTCGATTCAACTCTTGAACTAAATTAGGTACTAGTTTTAGTCTCGACTAATTCAACTTATGAATGTGATTCGATTAGGAGCCCTAAATTTCAATTATTTTAATGTCCAAGTTAAACACTTTAATTCTAGTACATATGCCTTTTCTAGTCACATTAGAAATGCTATGCTCTACTTAGATTAATTCTAAATTAATCCCTAGGGTTTCCAAAATTCTAGAACATCAATTAGTCATCTAAGACATCCCTAGGTCATCTCAAATTTATCAAGAAAATTTCAACACAAACCAAAAAAAAATCTTATCTGTCAAAATTATCAAGATAAATTAGTTAACCTACTAAACACTAAAGAGACTGATTCGATGTTCGAAAATTTTCTAGAACCCTAATTTCAAGCTCATGCACTTAGCATGCTCCTAGCATCAAAATAATACATTTCTTATTTGATAAAAAATTTTAAGATCTTATAACCAAAACATATACACATAAGTAATCAAGCAAGTCAGTGCCATCAGCTTTCTAAAAGTTTACCAGCGTTGACTTTAACCTGATCTATTAATTGAATCAAGTTCAATTTATTTTGGAAAAAATCCAAAGTCAAATGCACAGTCTAAATGTGCCTAAAAAAAATTCCAAAACCTAATTCATAGGAATTCTTTATAAACTGAGTGGAATTAGCCAGCACATTATATGTCCACTAACACTTGTTATACACCACCAGCGTGCATGTAAAATCGAGAATAACTATTCACTCACTTCAAAAATATATGTCATGCATCTCATACACTTGGCAATATCAAATGTGCATGTTCATGAAGAAAATTCATTAAAAAATGTTTATAAAATTATTCTGGAATTTACAAGCACACATGTTCTTCAGATTTCAAGAATTTCCTTTAACTTCATACATAAATCAAGTTGAAACTAAAATCGTAATAAAATAACAAATGACATTCAATTGCATTTTCCTTTGACATAAACATAACATAAAACCTTATAAACATTTATGTGAAAGAAAATTAGAAAAAATGTTTTCTAGTATTATTAAGAAATTTCAAAATTATCATATACATTATATTTTCCAGAAATTCCAAGAAACCAACATATGGACATATTGGAGATTAATTCGTAAAAAAATAGAAAATAACATTCAATTGAAATGTCCTTTAACAAAAACACAATATAACATCTTATAAATATTTTTGTGAAAGAAAATCTAAAAAAAATTCTAAAATTTATACGAAATTTTGAAATCAACATACATGTTAGTCACAATTCAGCAAATAGTTTGCCCATGTTCAATAGATCACCTTATACATGCATAGCTTGCTCTGATACCATAGTAGGGGAGCCATGGATCCATGCATCACATACATGGAAAGGAAAAGGAAGTGTTGGAATCAAAATTCCAACCTAGCGAAATCCCAAAAAAATCCAGAATCTATGTACGTTTACAAATAGATTATAAAAATATAAAATTATAGCATACGTACTTTGCAAATACTCCTCCTTTCTTGAATCTTCTCCTTGTTTGGGTTGTAGCAAACATCAAACACCTTCCTTGGACTCTATAAAGCATGCAAAGTTGAAGAAAAATTAGTTTGTAAAGGTGGTTAGAGCACCAAACAAGATGAGTTCAAGTAGATGCTTTAGTGAGAGTTAGACTAAGATTAAGTTTCATGCAACAATTGCTTAAGATTGCATGAATAAATCTCAAGATCACTCCTCTTAGCTTCTAGAACTCATCGTGTTTTATGGCTAAAATTTGTGTGTACATAAGTGAAGAACTCACTTATGTACCACTTGTCTAGCTTGCTTAATAGACAACGATGCACACTTTGTTTTTTATCCAATCTTTTACGCGTGTGACCTTAGGTTTCCAATTATTTTGGTCACTTGAATTAACTCTTAATTTGAGCAAAACATGAAGGGTTTTATGATGCCAATTTATCGAAATGTAAGTAGATTAACACTTGAACTCTTCGATAGTTAATTATCCGACTTATGAGCCTTTCCATAGTCAATTATGGTGTAATCATCCCTTTATCATCCTATACCCCACTTAGTTTGGAGTATGGGCTATATGTCAACTCTCACTAGTCTAACTATATCAAATCTAGTCTAAGTGATGTTAGTTCTTATCCTGAGATCTCATTACTTTATGTGTCATTGAAGACACTCTTCATGACATATAATTGCTCTGGCCAAAGACTCCCAAGTAATGACCCTAACAAGAGGCTGTAGGCATCACTTCCTTCTAACAGAAGTGGTGAATCCTTTATTAGCTATCTAATTACCTTTGAATACTAGTAGTTGTACCCAATCACCACCCTATGAGTGAACTCTTCTTGAGGTAACAAGGAATAATGTCAAAGCACAGGATCAGTATCCAAGATATCCTTTAGTACCTCAAGTCAAAGGATATTTGCAACATTTCTATGACGAGATTAATCACTGACATTTGATAGAACATCCATATGATAATCTCATAGTGGGCCATCCGATGTACTTATAGTTTTCTTTTCAATTGCTCCTTCTAAATATAGTTTCAGTTGATGGCCATTCACCTTAAAGTTTCCTTTGTTCGCAGATTTTCCAATTCCACAGCTCCATATAGGAAGATCTCAATTAGTTCAAATGGCCCATTACACCTTGATTTCAACTTGCCAGGAAACTAATGCAACCGAGAATTATACAATAGAACTTTCATTCTAGGTGTGAGGCCCTTACCTACAAGGCCTTTATCATGAAGTTGTTTGTTCTTTCTTTATAGATTTTGGCATTCTCGTAAGCCTCACTCCGGAACTCATCCAATTCTGAAATTCAAAGTGAAAGCTCCCATCCTCCATCATCCATATTCAAGTTCATCGTCTTAATTACCATAGTTCGTTATGCTCAACCTCTATAGGAAAATGGCAGACCTTCCAAAAAATAAGCCGATAGGGGCTCATTCCTAAGATAGTTTTTAAGTCGTGCGTTATGCCCATAATGCATCATTTAACGTTTTTAACTAATCCTTCCTTGATGGGTGCATCATTTGTTTGTTACTTGTTTTCAGTTGTCCAAAAGTTTGTGGAAGGTAAGGAGTTGCCACCTTATGAGTTATTGCATATTTCTTCATGAACTTCCCAAAAAGTTAATTTTAAAAATGACTTCCTCCATCGCTTATGATTGCGTATGAAATCCTGAACCTATTAAAAATATTTTCCTTCATAAATTTAACAACATTAGCATCATTAACTTGGGTGGGTATTGCTTCTATCCATTTAGACAACTAATCAACTGCAACCAGTATGTATTCAAATTCACAGGATCTGGGAAACGGACCCATAAAATCAATAGCCCAAACATCCAATTATTCAACAGTTTAGGGGAATTTCATTTCTTCTACTTATATTTCCAGTTCATTGGCCTTTATCACATTTCAAGCAGAAGAAATGAGCATCCTTAAAGAAAGTGGGCCAATACAAACCACTTTGAAGAGCCTTATAAGTAGTTTTTTGCCCTCCAAAATGGTCTCTATAGTGGAATTCATGGAAAAAGGTCAAGACACTTACCTGCTCTTCCTTTGGAACGTACCTTTGAATGATTTCATCCTTGCAAATCCAAAGAAGTCTAGATCATCCCAAAAGTAGTACTTGCTTAAGTGAAGGAAACTTTTCCTTTCCTAAAATGTCATGTTAGGTATTAAAATGCCACATGTAAGATAATTCACATAGGCAGTATACCAAGGCACTTTACTAACAAGATTATTACTCCCTCTTGTATCTTTTATTTCCACATCAAACTATTGTAACCACAAAATCCAACTAACATGTGATTTGGTCAAAAGATTTCTAAAAGCTGCATAATCAGAATGTATTATAATCTTTGACCCTAACAAGGCCTAAATTTTTCCAATGCAAACATCACAGTTAACAACTATTTTTTAATGGTTGTGTAATTTAATTGTGCATCACTCAAATTTAAGCTAGCATAATAAATTACACTCAAAGATTTCTCAGCTTTTTTGTTGAAAATAGCTCCTATAACAAAATCAGAAGCATCACACATAATTTCAAAAGGTAAAGACCAATCAGGAGCCAAAAAATCGATGTAGAGATCAAATTTCTTTTAAAACGTTAAAGGCATTAAGGGATTCCTCAACGAAATCAAAATAGACATCTTTTGCTAATTGTTGGCATAAAAGACAACTTATCTTAGAAAAATATTTGATAAATTGTTGATTGCAAAATAGTCCACTAGTTTTATGCTCAAAAATAGCAATAATAAGAGTCATGACTTGTATTTAAAAAGTAGATATTGATCTTACAGAGATTGATGCTTAGGCACCACTTAGTTCATATTAATCTTTGTTTAAGAAACGAAATTTTTTATGAAAATAAACTGAAAATTCAATTAAAACTAAATGACTAACCATACATAATTGAAAATACCAAAATGCAGAAAATTTGAATTCAAGGTTTTAATGACTAAATATCACTTTTTCCCTATATTGTCTCCCTCTTATTTTATTAATTGAATTGTGTCTCACCTAAGATGTCCAATTGTATTAGCTACCCTCTTTAAGGTGTAACTAATTATTCCTAATCAAATTAGATGAATTTGATTAAGCAATCTCTCAGTTTACCAACTCTGCACCAATTTAACTAGTTATTAAGTTATCCTATGGGTGATCAATTAAATTAGTCAAGATCTCTCTTTCAGCTAATTAATTAAC
Organism: Erythroxylum rotundifolium; assembly: GCA_027563915.1. Classification (NCBI taxonomy): domain Eukaryota; kingdom Viridiplantae; phylum Streptophyta; class Magnoliopsida; order Malpighiales; family Erythroxylaceae; genus Erythroxylum; species Erythroxylum rotundifolium. Next base: position 37,264,841 of record JAOSBO010000211.1, on the reverse strand, counting down.
GTGTTGAATGTAAGTTAATAGGTTGCCAACTCTCATTGTGCAATCTTACACAAATTACCCAACTCAATCTCTCATTTTATTGGAAGTTATATGTATATAATCAACATTCATCAAAGACATCTATCATTAAATTCAATAGATCTTCCTCACGATTTCACGCATTTCTCTCAAGTATTTGATTGTTAGTGTTTTGCTTAAAATTCCTATAGGAAACTACACTACAATAGGCTTGTTAATACACCAATTCTCCTCTATAATGATTGCATACAAAAATAGATCAAAAGGACTTGTTTAGGGTTGTAATGTGGTAAGGGCTAAAGTGGGTAAAAAGGATAAAGGGTTTAACACAAGCATTCATAGAGTACAATGCAGGTAAGAAGGGATGAAAAAACTTAAATATGAGATACATGTGTAAAAATGTCACTACTCTGTACTTATTGATGCTACTCAAGTGTTCTTCTTTTATGTGTAAAAATGTCACTACTCTGTACTTATTGATGCTACTCAAGTGTTCTTCCTTTTTCTTCTTTTTTTTATTTTCAACATTTTTTCATTTTCATTTTTCTTTTCTTTATATGGAAGAAACTATGAATAAAATAGGAACTATATACAATGTGATTCATAGGCAGAAGTATCTTCAACTCATCTCAGAAAAATAAAATTTTCTACAACAATCCTAACTAATGCATTACTTAATATTCTACCAAGTTTATGAATGGGTAGCTTAATGGGGTTTTGTGTTTTAAAATTTTTGGCTATTTTCAAGAAACAAAATGGTTAAACTCAACAAGCATAGTAAGGGATAATCAAAGGGTAGGTCATTTAAGCCAAGGGTCAACACAAAAAAGGCCTTAATCATCTCTGTGAAGCTTGCATCTAGTAGACTCAAACCGATTCAAAGTAAGTTCTGAAAGTAATAACCTATGGAAGCGTCATATATCAAAGAAATAACATGACTATAAATGGAGTCGTATAGGCTCAATCCTCACAATGTCTTAAATGAAAATTCATTATGCATTTCTACACTGTCTCATTGTTCAAATATCAAATTGTGAGTAAGCTTATGTAACCAACTACTTTTCATCACTGAACATAGTTCACTTTCTACAGTAGCCTAATCCAAGTTCAAGCATGCATTTAATCTAATTCTAACTAGCAAGACAGAATCTCATAGTAACGTAAATCAAAATGATTCAAGTGCAGTTCCATTACTTTACACAAAACAACATGATATGCCTAAAGATGTATCCTATTTAACAAAATGCAAAACGGTGATTAAAAAAATGCAATTGACAAAGTCGATGTCACCTACCCGCATTTAAAGATCACATTGTCTTCAATGTGACAAGTTAACCACCAAATAAGAAAAAAACGACATCAAACCACACAAAAGAAATAAAACAAACAAATGACATCAACCAAACAAAAGACAAAAACAAATAACAACATAATGTAAAAAGTTTAGGGTAAGAAGGGCTTATGGAGATTGTGGCGAAGATGGTGTTAGCGACGGGGCTTAAAAATTATTCCTCTAAAAGAACTTAAAGAATTTCTTCTTCAAGTACCACTGCCCCTTGTGGACTTGACTTATCTGGGTGCCGAGCTTGTTAATTTGCGATAGCATATGCTGATGATTGGAGGTCATCTGGTCGAGGATTTATTGAAATTTGTTGACCTCTATTAGTGCAATTGTTTCCTCTTCCACTGCTTCTTCTTATGGCTCTAGGATTGCTTGGGATGTTGAGGCATGCTAAAATAAGAGCTCTTCTTATTCACACAACTCACTATCAATAAAAAAATCCAATAAGACGTATTGATCTTTACTTTTTGATCTACAAACCAAAGGAAGAAAAGTTCTTTGGCCAAGCATTTGTTACTTTGAGTTTTATTGAACACCATTAAGCACATAAGTTTATGTAAAAGTAAATGCTCGGCGCTTCGGATTAAAGTGTTTGGTGCATTTTGAGAGTCAAAATTTTCTTCACCCATTAGAGTTTTCTAGTAATCATCAAGATAAAAGTCATCATGATTATCTAATACATTAGTGTTTGACAAATCGAAAAGTGCACAAATAACATTATAATCCAATTTATAAACATTGCCACCCATCCTAAACCAAAATACGTCCATTTTAGGGTTATAGCGTATTGTAGTGAAAAACTCTATAGCTATCATAGGGTAAATAGGCAGGTTACAACGAATGAATCTATTTCAACCTATATTTGTAGCCAATCGCTCAACCTTACATCTCACTCTTATAGTTTCTAATACTTCAAAGCAAAGTCTCTAGAAGTAATTAATTCTCAATCTCTAAAGTCTCGGAAATGCATACCTTCATCCTCTGAATAAATGGGGAATGGGGTATTAAAGTTGCTGCCAAATCGGGCTTACCTTCATCAGAAACTTAAAGGCACAATTCGTCAGTCAGTTTCTGAGCTGCCGTCTTATTTGGTGCCATTGGAAGAAGAAAACCAGCAAAAGTAAGAAAGAAAGGGATGAACTCGTTTTTTAGAGAGAGAAAAAAAATCTTACCCAATCCTTATATTTTTAATGATTAATGCATAATAAGAGCAAAGGATTGAAAGATTTATGAAAAGAGATGAAGAAAATATTAAGAATCTAGAGAAAAATGAAGGATTTTAGAGAGTAAGAGAGTGGGCTTCACATTTAGAGAGTAAGAGAAAGGTCGCAATTAGAGAGAGAGAAGGTTAGAAGTTGAAGAATGAAGAAAGAAGAAAAGAAGAGGGAGGCTCTAAAATTTTCCCTCAAATGGGATTCCCACGACCGTGGGTTTTCTCTCAAAAAAGTATCTGGAGAGATTTCCCACAGTCGTGGGAATCACACACATTCCCACGATTGTGGTTTTTCCTTCAAGAAACTTTTTGGAGAGATTTCTCATGGTCGTGGGAAACTTACCAATTCCTACAATCATGGGTTGGTGCAATTTTTGCACTTCTAAACCTTCTTCCAAGCCTCACATACATTCTCAACAATTCGGCAACCTATTCGGCAACCTATAAACACATTGAAATCATCCAATCAGCAATACATTGAAGAGAAAACAAGTTAAAATTTAAATGATATCCAAATAAACATCAATTAAGCTCAAATCAAACCCAATCATAACTAAATAAATCAAACAAACAAGTTAACAAAGATAAGCAAAAGAAAATAAAGTTCTATGGCTTGCCTCCCATACAAATTTTTTTTTAACGTCGATAGCTTGATGCTCTACCTTTGGAAACTTAGCCAGTGTCAATTATAAGCGGCCTGTTTCCACCTTTTTCATTCAATATCTGTTTTATTGCCTGTAAATAAGCTATAAATTGCAAAATAATCAAAAGGACAATATGGATAACATTATAAAAACTAATTAAGCTCAATAATGCCTTTTTTTTCGAGCAAACTGTCATCATAATTTACCGGTCGATGTTTGAATATTAAGTAAGAAAACTTACAATTTATTCTTTGCTCAAAAAAGCTTGTCCCCTTTTTTTTTTCTAAGTATTGGAGTTACACCCAGCAAGCAAAACAATTTTGGCAGCTAGTCAGGTAGTTCACTGGTCCCCCACCATTTACTGACAAATCAAAGTGCTACTATTTATCGTAGTAAAACCATTTTTTACTATATTACTTTTCAGCTAAAATTAGACTATATTTAGTTGAAAGTTTATCAATAAAATTGAATGAAATGTAATATTATTTCATCATTTATAATGACGGTTTATAATAAAATAAGATGGAATATAAAAATTTTATATTACATTTTTAGAAAAGAATATAAAATAATATACAACTTTATAATATACTATATTATAAATCCTTTATTTAAACAATATTGCATTATATTACTTTATAAGCTCTTTCGTCTATCTTATACAATAATTTTTTAATATTATATATATTTTATTTTGTTCTATTATAAATTATTCAATTTCTTTAAACAAAAACGTACCGTAAATTAACTAAGCTTCTACTCCCTAATTTACCTAATGAGCGTGGGTGAGAAGCTAGTTGGAACAGACGGGTCAGAGTGGCGGAAAACGATCGAGGCAGCGGCCATTGTAAGAACTAGTTCACCTGCGAGATCCCCCGGAATTGCTTGACTCTATCTTGTAAGCGTGCCCGTCGGTGCTGGGTGGTCATCTCTTCGGGTCTTTGCCAGCAGAAGCGATCGGTATTGCCATCTCCCACCAATCCGTAAAGAAATGGGGGTTAAAGATTTAAAAGGTATTTATTGGATCGGGCTTTAAGGGATAATCTGACCCAATTAGATCAAACCCGGATTATATTTTGGAGTCTTTTCAGCATTTTTTTGCTATAATTTCTCATAAATGTCAGAACCCTGCTAAAGCCCTCCATTCTTTTGTATTGCTTCCTTATAGCTCGCCTTTTCAATTTCATAACCCCACTGAACTAAGGACAGGTAAATTCCAATCCCTTTGTTAATGTGTGCTTATTTGCATTACGTAATTCTGCTTAGGTTTTCTTGATTGAAAATTTCTTACCCGTTGTCTCTTTGAAACCTCATTTTGTAGTTTTGAAACGGCATAGGGGTTTTGTAGAGTTTCGAGTAGGGTTTCGTTTGCGGTTTCAATTTGGGGTTTGTGGGCTAATTTGGACCCGTACTTTTTTAGGCGCTTGGATGGAGAAGGGAGAGAGTTTATTGGAAGCCATATATGAAGGTGAGAGTTTTGAAGATGCTGAAGATGTGGAGATGCAAGATGTTGAAGAAGGAGAGTTTGTAGAATCAAAACCGCACTCTGGTATCGGACATAGTGACGATGGTGGAGACAATATAGACAGAGATGACAAAAACCGGAGACAGAAGAATAAGAAGAAGAATAAGAATAAGAAAAGAAAAAGAAGCAGTGGCCCAGGCCAAAATTTTAGAGATATAAACAGGTATGTCCATTTTGGTCATGTTTTATTATTTAGTTGGAGTAGATTACTTGATTTTACTACAACCCATTTTACTTTACCTTTTAACATTTAAAAGAGTAAGTCTTTGTTGATTCTAGTATGCTTTGGTATCCATGGTTAATCATGGCGAACCTTTCCTCGCTTTTCCTGGACCTATATACTCTTTAATGCTCGCCGATTAACTGTATTAACTTCCACTTCTGTTCGTGGACTCAATGACGTCTGTACAGTGATTAGCAAACTATTTGCCAGCGGTAATCTTCACTATGGTCTTCACAGGGGTATCTAATTCTATCTTATAGGTTTGTTTTAGATGCTTGCCGGAGACTTAAAGAAAGGAAATCCTACATGGTCTATACTGCTGTAGGTTGTTTGGGAGTTTCTGCACTAAGTGATCTTCTGAAAGAGGTGATTCCATTTACCTATATAAAAGCTAATTTGATTCATACACATGAGAACCAATGCTTATTTCTCGTGCTGCTTTCTGTCTTTATGCGCATTGTCGCACATTGTCTTGTGTTAATGACCTGATGCGATGCTCAGTGCATCTTCCTGTGCTAAGAATTCTTGCATAAGACTATTGTGCTTTTCATGTTACGTTCTTGTGCTTCATTTTCATTTAGTTCTCCTTGGGATCTCAATTTTTGTTATGCTTTGTTCAAATGTTGACAATTCTTTTCTTTATCTTACCCAGAGTACGTAATTCCATGTCAATTCAGACCTCATGATCCTTGTTAGTAACCTTAGCCTTTGAAATTCATCTTCTATCATCCTGGCAGAATGTTGCTAACCAAGAATAAACACTCTTTTAAATTTTGTGTGGACAAGTAAGGTTTGCTGCCTTCCATGAGGAAGTTGAGAATTTAGGTTATCTGACGATGGACTCGATCTAGGGACAACAATGCTTGTCCACTCTGAGCCATTGATAACATCTAATCATGATTTGTATTTGCCTATACTTGCAGATTTTATAGCAGAAGAGTTAATGTGCTCTGAGAATGAGATAATTTTGGCTGAACCTCTACGTCATTTTCTCGTGCGTAGGTTGATATAAAACTTCATTTTTAACTTGTTGACTTGGCATGCAATTAGAGATTTTTCATTGATATAACTTACATTAACCAGCCAATAAGAGAAACAGATTGTCTCATAATGGTTCCAAATGTTATAACAAGGTAACAAATTGATATTGTTATTGGTTCCATTAAGATCATATTTTATGCAACTTCAGGCTTCTTTCGGGCTGGTCTATATCTACCCAAGTGATAAAAGGTCTACTGCTACATTTCAGGTTACAAATTGAATATCAAATTTTGAGGAACTTGAGTAATCTTGTGCTCACATTTGCTCAGACTCTTGTGGGTTGAATAATGTTGTGCTTCAACAAAATTTTGTCTTGTTCGTTTGCTGCTTGGTTGAAAGACTGAAAGAATACTGCGCTTTGATGGTCAATTTTTAAACTCACTAGTTAGTTCTACTGTGCCTGGTGTTTATGGTCTTTTCTATTCTTTGTTTCATTTCAGTACACTGAGATTTGTTTGGTGTAAACAACTTTGGGTTTACTTCTCTCTCTCTACCCCTCTTCCTCTCACTCTCTCGTCTGTTTTTGCTAGGGCTCCATGTTTAAAGAAGTTTGCATGCATCTCTTTAATTATTTTAGGATCTGTATACTAAAACGTGGAGGTTTTTAGGTGGATGTAATTCAGTCATGTGGCGGGCAGATGACTGTTGATGGGAGACGTTTTCGAACTGGTGGAGGTATATTGTGGAACATCATCAAAGCAAGAGAACCAATGGCTTACAAAGAGATAATGAGAAAGACCAAGGAATTTGAGGTATTTGATAATCTTGCTATGCATATCTGAGATACGAACCTAGTTCTGCTAGAGCATGCACATTGCTGCGATTCTTCCATTGTGACATTTTTATATTCCTTGGTTTGTGCATTTATGGTTATAATGTTTATCTGCCCATTAAGACGAACCTCAGCTTTGGTTATTTTCCAATGCAAAGAACATAAAGTTATTACATGTTTCTGATTTGTATTATTAACCTATAAACTGTGGAAGATTACACTTACGGTGCTTTGTATGAATTTTTGTGTTTCTTGAGTGATAATTTATTTCAGGTTCCTGTTTTTCTTCTCCTAATAGACAGTGTTTGTACTTTTTAATGCAGAAGCAATTCAAACAAAAGAATACTGTTCAGGCTTCTGAAGCAAACAAAAAGAAATCCTCTCAACAAACTACCTGTGGAATAACTGATGGGAGCTCTGGAAGTGTTCCAGATTGTTCAGATTTTGTAACTCAAACACAGCAAGAGCAGTCTCGTGCTGACGGGAAGCACAAATCTGTTCATGATAGGCTAAGGATTCCAGTTTCATATGAAGATCTGGTTGTTTGTGATCCAAAAGACGATAAAGTATGAGCTCTCGGAAAGTGGACAAGTATGGAATCAAGTCCTGTTTTCGAACAGAATGATAAAACATAAATGTTTTTTCTTTCTTTTCAAGATAACAGAAAAAACTCTCCCCTGCAGTTGGAGTCTGAGTCTCATTTCTGCCATTTATAAATGTAAATTTCTTGAACGAGAATATTTTAAAGATGCAATACTTGAATCTTCTTTTTGGATCTTGGATATGTAATTGCAATTTATCAAGTATCCTGTGCTATTAGAGCTAAGTTGCAAATTGCAGCTCGGGAAGGAGTCATACCACAGTACCCTGTGGTATCAGAGCCATTCTTTTCGTACCAAGGAGGGGTAACACTATAGTAAAGACTGAGTGAGTAGGGAGAGAAACACTCATGAGTAGGGAGAGAAACACCCATAAGTATGGAATCACAAGATTTCGTTCATTTATCTTCTAGCTTAAGTTTGTCTAGTTTGTCGTCTTTTGTAAAGCGTGTTTTGTCTAATAGGATAGAAAATCTTGTAGAAATTACCCATGTACCTGTAGAAAATCGTATTTGTGAGTCTTCTTTACCTTTGTTGAGTCTTTATAGTATCTACAGTCGTGACTGAACATGGACGAGAAGTATTCGTACTATTTTGTCTACGACAAAGCCCAGAGTGAAGGAAATCATCCAGAGTTCTAAATTAGAACAATGTGGTCTTAGATTTACAATTGCAGAACAGTACGTAAAGCCCGAGATCCTTAAAGATCTTATCTCTTTCTGAAAAGATCAACATCATACGCACTTACATGTCGGAGTTATACGCCTTGTTCTTACTCTGCATAAACGAAAGGGAATACTTGCGATAGCCAGGATATCTCTACTCGACACTGTTTATACAACGTACCAAAACGCCTAGATTAGTACCCTATTGACAACTCTCAACAATGGCAGCGTCATCTTGACCATATCACCTGATTTCAACATCAGGTTGAATGATCCCACGTTATCTGAACGTCTATAAGTTCAGATCCAGATCACTGGAGCAGATCAACACCCGGATGCCATCATGGCAACTCTACATCACCAGATGATCTATCGTCTACAAAATCATGGGATGGACTTGAACTTTCTAAATTCTACTTCGAATGCCTTATACATGGTTGCTGATCGATCTAATGATCAGACCACTATTCTTCAGATCCCTAGGCAGTTACCAACTGTGGAGCTTGAAAAGTTGATGCCAACGGAATGGATCACCAACTATCAGAAGGCGTTCCACGTGACTCACTGATACTCTTTTCATACCACCACTCCACCGATTTTGCAGACTCTAAGAGATGGAAGCGTCCGATCCATGGGGCAATCATGATGATACAACCTATCCAGCCCGTATTTGAACATACAGAAGGTTCAGATGATCCTCTGATCCATTATTTCAAATCCAATGGAGACCTAGTCTACATCAGCCATCATCGTGGACGCTTTATATGGGATTCTAACTCATCCATGTGTGAGCCCAACTGTGAAGTCTGTCTCAACCCAGATTCAGACACTAACGATGATGATGACTATTATCGAAGGAGAAAGAAGAAGAAAAAGCCCAAACCGAGGCGCAAACTTTCTCACTTTTGTCATCCATCTTGGGATGATCCTAATCCATCTTCTGGAATATGCTCGAGGAATGATCACCTACTAAAGGGTGACCCTATCGCCAGCTCTTGGTCTGGCTATGAACAATCTTCTCTTAAAAGGGGGGAGACATTATCCTCA
>JAOSBO010000211.1:37123118-37141501 GCA_027563915.1 Erythroxylum rotundifolium | reverse complement strand
CTTCAGTTTGTTGAGACAAGTCATCAATGGGAAGATATCTTTACTAAGCCTTTGAATGAAGAAAGATTCAAAGAAATTAGACGAAACTTGAATATGGTAGTGTTGAGAGACCAATCTTCTGACACGTCATGACCCAGATGATTTTTACTAAAGGAAGATAAAAAGTTATAAGTCTTCAACAGCCAGTAATATTTTTGTAGGGAAATATAAAGGAAATCCTCTCAGACGGTTCAGAACTCACCAACTCTAGAAGAAATCCTCTGAAATCGAATCTTGCAGCACTCTCAAAAACAACTGTTCATCTTGAGACATTACGGTTACACTCTCATCTTCAAGTTCTAATCTCATTACTGTGAGAAGTTTCTACTGTCTAAAGATTACAATGGAGCAAGCAATGATTCATGGAAAGCATGTTGATTTGGAATCCCTTAAGTAGAATCAGATGGATATTGAACCAGAAGTTAATGCAGTCGGATGGAAAAGCTTCTTTCAGGTCTGTGAAACAGTTTATCTGAATGAAGTTTATGAGTTTTAGAAGAATACAGTAGTAGACGATATTATTGTATCAATGGTAGATAGATTGTCGGTTATTGTGACAATAGAGTTAATTGAGAAAGTTAGTAGATGTCCATGTGTTAGGACAGAGGTGTCTTACAGCCCTAGATGGATGATTAAAAACCGTTTAGAGAAGGCATATGTGAATCAACAACTCTATGGAAGTAGTAACCCAGAGGACAAGAAGTCATCGAACCTAGTTCCGAAGGCTAGGGTTCTACACAACATACTTTTTCATTGCATTCTGCCAAGAACAGGCTCAAGGAACGTTGTTACAATGATAAACGAACAATACCTGTTCTATTTACTCAATCATAAGGCTATAAATCTTCCATATCTGATTTTGAGAAAGGATTCTAATGCCTTTCCATATGGCATGTTGTTGAAAAAATCTTCAGAGATTCTGGAATTCTTCTTGACAGAGGAAACAGAATGAAGATGAATATTAAAAAGTGTTATTAATGCAGCAACCTTTAGTAAAATGGGATTGAGTACAACTTCTATGGCAAGAGCAAGGATTGAGGGGGAGCACGTTGTCAGACGTAGCGTGAGTGGGAATGTTACTTCCAAAGAAAAGAAGAAACCCCAATCGTTTGGAAGAATGGCTATAGAAGGAAAGAAGAAACCATCAGAAAAAGCAGCTGAAGCTGAGAAAATGTTGCAAAGAAAAGAAAGCTAGCTGAATCTATCTGAAAAAACAAGTGTCGTTAAAAAGGAAGGCAGAGACACTAGATTTTAAGAAGGTTAAAAAGTTAAAAAGATCACCAAAGATATTAACTCTCCGACAAGATGAGAAGAAGAGAGGAAAAGGACTGTCTCTTGGTGAAGAATTTAAGAAGATAGAAAAGGCAACAAAGGCTACAAGATCTCTAGTCTCAATTTTGCAACAAGAGCAGACAAGGCCAACTAAAGAGACTGGAATTAAGAAGAAGTTGGAGTTTGAAAGGAAGAGAACCCAACCACAACCACCTTCAAGACTGGTAGAAGAAAGTAAAAAGTTAAAGACCAGTTAAAAAGTAAGTACATCAACTGGTGCTTAACAGAAAGAAAAAACAGTTGAACACAAAGTTGTATCTCATAGTCCTATCAGGAAAGAGGACTTGAGAATGAAGTTGATAGAACAAGAGGAACCTGTAAGAAGCAGAAGCTCAATTATAATCAGAGAACCTGTGAAAAGGTTAATCAAGGTACAAGTTGAGCCAATATTGATTAATAATCGGTCTATTCATCTTCTGAATCATGAAGAACGATGATTATATGGGATTCTGAAGGATGAAAAGTCAGAACCATATCCTCTGAAGATAACCAAAGATCAGTACACTATCTACCCAGTCACGAGTAGAACTTTGATCAAGATTGTACCTGACATACAACCTAGAGCTTCAAACATTGTACGCAATGTGAATAAAGGGAAACAGAAGATATACCCTGAAGGAAAAGCAGGTGACCTGGCAGAAGATCAGATACATGAAGTAGTGATAAACATAGACGAGGCATCCAATGTAGCGCAAACAAAAAGAGTCTATGTTTCACATCACATTTCAAAGGCATCAGGAAGTAATTGTGGACACTTCACCACAAATGCAACTTCTCAGGTAGTTGGAAGAGTGACTACAGGACAGTACAGAACTATCGAGGTTGAAGATATTTTTGTCAACTTAGAGACTTTTGTGCACCTGATCATGCACCTTAGACCCTTAAGTTCTATATCTTCAATTAAGATGTCCTTCACCTTCTTGGAAAAACTGTTCCAAAACTACCTAGACCTGATGACCTTGATCTCCCTGAAGGCAAGCAATTCTTCATACCTCCTATTTTGAAAATTATTGAATTAGATGTCTTACCCTCAGAAACATCTGTTGCTACAAACTTCTTTCCATCAAGTACACATCAACAAGCCAATACTTTTGGAATGGAAGAAGTAAGACACTCTCAGAAGTGGAGTCAGGAAGCCTTAGTAAAGGAAATTGAAGAAATTCGTGAAAAGGTTGATATTCTGACTGAATCAGTTGGTGATCTACATGAGAAGTAGCTTATCTACGAGTATCAATAGAAGATGACCTCAAGTTGATCAGAACTGATATGCAACGTATGTTTTCTAAGATAATGAAGCATCTGAGGTAAATTTTTTGATTGATAAAAAATAAGGGGTGAAAAGAAGAAGATAGGGGGAGAAAAGTTAAAATAAAAGGGGAAGAAAAGAAAAGAAGAGAAGATAAGAAGAAGAGAAGAAAAGAAAAGAAAAGAAGAGAAGATAAGAAGAAGAGAAGAAAAGAAAGATAGAAGAAAGAAGAAAAGTAGAAGATAGCATGCATATGTGTATTTTTGCTTATGTGTTGTTTTCTTATTCATTTGTTGTTTTTCTCTTATTCATTTGATGTTTTCTGATTCAATTGTTATTTCATTCATCAACTGAATAAAAATTTATTCAATTTGATTTTTCTAAAATTATGATTATTTGTTATCATCAAAAAGGGGGAGATTGTTAAGTCAAGAGGACTTTACCATGATCAATTTTGATGACAATCAAATGATAATAATGTTAGAAACAAATGAACGTTTTGACAAGTGTGTTAAGTGTGCAGACGAAGTCAATATAGATGCAAGTTAACACAGACACAAGACAACATAGACGCAAAAGAGAACACAGACACAGAAGAAAACATAGACGCAAAGTCAATACAGACGCAAGTCAATACAGATGCAAGTTAATACAGACGCAAGTCAACACAGATGCAAAAATACAGACGCAAGATGATACAGTAGCATGTCAGACAGTTACTTAGTTGGAGTTAGTTACAGAACTCAACTAAATGACGGTTATCAAAAATCAAAAAGCGGTTATCAAAGATCAAGAAGCAATTAGAGACTGAGGCTATAAATACTAGTTGTAGTCGAAGCTTTCGAGCTAATGAATCTTACGAGTCTTACAACTTTGAGAAATTAGTGATCTTTGAGTGCTTACTTAGAAAAGAGAAATTCTGTAGTGCGATACTGAGAGAGCTAAACTTACTGTAACAATAGCTCATAATATCTTTTTCTAGTGAGAGAAAGAAAAGACAGATAGCCTGGAGAGGCTAAGATAGCTGAAAGAATACTTGGTGTAAGAGACCTAAAGAGGCTCCGAAAGGAAGGAAAGAATACTTGTAATTGTTTGGAGTATAGTGAAACACTCAGATGAACTCTGAGGACTGGACATAGCCCACGTTTTGGGGTGAACCAGTATAAAAAGCGCAGTGTCTACTTTCTATCCTTTACTTCAGTTTATTTTGTTGTTAAACAATTAGATAGAAATTATTTGCATTTAACTACGTAATAATTTTTGTATAATCCTTGTGATATCTTTTTAACAAGAAAGAGAAGTTATTAACAAGTTTTTGTATTCACAAAAAAGGGATATACCATTCAACCCCCCTTCTGTGTATCGAGTTTCTTGTACGTAAAGTCTATACTAACGTGTGATTTACTTCAACTTTCATTGCTAAGTAATGTAAAAGGTGTACGAGGATTGTTAGGTCATGTAGGATTTTACCATCGATTTATCAAAGAATTCTCGCAAATTGCAAGACTTTTGACAAAATTGTTAGTCAATGATGTGCCTTTTCTATTTGATGATAAGTGTATGTTTTCCTTTAACAAACTAAAGGAGGCACTAATATCTGCACCAATTCTATCATTACCAGATTAGATACTTCCATTTAAGGTCATGTGCGATGCAAGCAACTAAGCTATAGGTTGTGTATTGACCAGAAGGAAAGATAAATGTTGTATGCGATCTACTATACCAGTAAGACCCTTATAAGACCTCAGCTTAATTTCTCCACTATAGAGAAGGAATTACTTGCAGTAGTGTATGCACGTGATAAATTTTGATAATACTTTTTAGGATTCAAGGTAATCGTATTCACTGATCATGTGACGTTAAAATACCTTTTCAACAAAAAGGATGCAAAACTAACGATCATTTGATGGGTATTACTTTTATAAGAATTTGATATAGAAGTGAAAGATAATAAGGGAGCAGAAAATATAGTTGCAGACTACTTATCTAGACTGGAAGGAGAGGAACGCAAGCCAAGCGAAGATATTAATGAAACTTTCCCCGACGAAACCTTGATGTTACTCGAGAGTTTGGCTAGACCATGGTTTGCCGATATCATGAATTTTGTTGCTAGTGATAAACTTCCTTTTGATCTATCTTACCAATAAAGAAAAAGATTCCTACATGATTCTAACTAATATCTATGGGATGAGCTAATTTTATACAGAGCATGCGCTGATGGGTTAATGCAAGGACGTGTTCCGGAGGAGGAAATGTTGGACATATTGAAGACATGTCATGAAGATCAATATGTTGGACATTATGGAGCTAACAAAAGGGAAACTCGAATACTTAAGAGTGGATTTTATTAGCCACAATTGTTTAAGGAAGCTCAAACTTTCGTAGCACAATATAATCGATGCCAGAGAATAGGTAACAAGTCCAAAAGAGATAAGATGCCTTTATCCAACATTTTAGAAGTGGAAGTCTTTGATGTATGGGGCATCGACTTTATAGGTCCTTTCGCATATTCAATAGGAAAAAAGTACATTCTAGTGGGGTGGATTATGTTTCATGTTGGGTTGAAGCAGTGGCATCTCCAACCAATGATGGAAAGGCAATGCAAAAGTTTATCAAACAGTTATTTAATCAGTTTGGAGTGCCACGTACAATAATAAATGATAGAGGTACACATTTCTACAATAGATCCCTCTTAAAAAGATAGGGAGAGCACCATCCTGTTGCTACACTTTACCATCTGCAGATTAGTGGCCAAGTGGAAGTTGTCAACCGAGAGCTGAATAAATTTTGGAAAAAAATGGTGAACAACTCCAGGAAGGATTGGGCAATAAAGCTAGACGATGCCTTATGGGTTTATAGGATTTCTTTCAAAACACCTATCGGAACAACTCCTTATAGCTTATATATAGAAAAGCTTTTCATTTGTCGATCGAGCTAGAACATTAAGTGCACTGGGCAATAAAAGCGTTAAATTTTGATTAGAAGCAAGCAGGTGAAGAGTGACTTTTGCAACTAAACAAACTTGAGGAGTTTTGTTATAATGCGTACAAACACGTGAAACTCTATGAGGAATTTAAAGTAGGAGATGCAATTCTGCTATATAATTCAAGGTTGAAGCTGTTTCCAGGAAAGTTAAAATCTGGATGGAGTGGACCTTTTATGGTCATTCAAGTTTTCAATAATGGAGCCCTCAAACTGGAAAATGCTAACAAGGAAACTTTCAAGGTCAATGGGCATTATTGCAAGCTATCCTGGAGGAGCAATTCCCAAGATCAAGGAAGTGACTACCTTCTATTTAAACAATTAAGACAACTCCATGAATGTAAGGTTAAGCTAATGACCATAAATTAGCATGTTTAGTAGTTTGATTGAAATTGTTAGGTTTAGTTAGAGTTGTTTTCAACATTCAATAAAAAGTTAGTAATTTGAATTGATCTAGGATCATTACTTCTCTCACTCTCTTTAAGCAATTCCAAGATAAGACAATAGGCTCAAGGCATCCAACTATCATCTCCAACACCATCCCTGCCTCCATCACCATAAAGTTTTTATTTTTGTTTTACTTTAATTTATGTTTCTTCTTGCCATGCGTGTTTGTTTGCCTCCTGCTTACATTAAGGACATTGTTTTGTTCAAGTGTAGGACAGGTTATGTATTCTGCTTTGAAAGTGAATTTTTCATATTGTATGATATTTTGTTAGGTTGCATTTTGTGAATTGTTTGAATCTGTCAATGGCTTAGAAGGATTGAAATTGATTTCATTTTGAACATAGTCTATTAGGTTGTAAAGAGTCATTAGCTTGCAAAATTAGTGAATTGGGTTCTTTGGCTAAATATGCAAGTTAATTAGGATTTAGTGTGAGCTTGTCACCTTCTAAATTGTTACATTCATTCATAATTTAAGGTTGTTCGACTAAAGTAACTTTGCTAGTAATTTTTCATGAAAATGAGTAACTAAAGCAACAAAGTAGTAATAAAAAAATATTGGTTAATTTGAATAAATAACTATTTCGTTGGCCTTCAGGTTATGAATAGAGCTAATAGCCAATTGAAAACATGATGTAGCTGAGTAACTAGATCAACACACATCACAAATACGTGCCTTTGCATCAAAAGGCTATAATGAATTTTTAACCAACCAGTTTAACAAAAAAATGACTTATTCGAGTAACCAGATCGACATTCATTACCACTATTTACCTCCGAGTAAAAGACTAGGTCCATCTCTATGAAATATTTAGAAAATGTATTTCCTAATAAAACCTACCGAACTTGTAAATAGCTTAACTTTTCATGAAAACGTACTTAGGAGTAGTTACAAAGTTTGAATGGCCAAAGAATTATTACTATGCGTGTATAATTAAAAAAGGTGAGTAATTTGACATTTGGGTGTTGATTAATATGTATGTTTAGTCCAAAGCCCCTAGATGTGAATTTTGCTTGATAATGATTTGAAATAATTTGAATGATTATGTTTAAAGTTAAATTTATTTCGTGAAATTGAAGTAATTGTCTCATTATTGCAGTGTGTGCTTCATGATTTTGTATGTTGTTTTGTTTGCTCAAGAACAACCAAAAATTTTAAGTGTAGGGATGTTGATATATGTAAATTGCATCATGTTTTAGGGCTTAGTTTAATATGTATTTAATTGTTAATTCAATCGTTTAGTATGTGTTTAGGTTAGAATTGTGTTAGTTTGTTAATTATTTGTGTTTTAGTGTTTTTATGGGTTAATACAAGTCTTTGAGCTTAAATATTATGTTTTTAAGGTACCTTAATGTGTTTATTAGTGTTTCAAGGTTAACATCGAAGAATGGAGAACTTTCACAGACATTTAGGCCGAAACAATGACATCATGACAGAAGCACCAGAATTGGCCCATGATCATGGCCCACATGCCAAGATCGTGAAAAAAGCCCAGGACATGGCCCACGATCATGGTCTACATGCCACGATTATGACAGAAGGCTCAAATGTCACCATGCAGGCCACGGCCGTGACCTATACGAGTAGATGTGTACACACTAAAGAAGTCAAGTTTTGAAGGATTTTTTGGACCTTTCAGACCCTAAAAACCCTAGGGCTGGTCAAAACACAAAGGATATTTAAAGAACAATACAAAGAGGCAGAGGAGAGCTTTTGCATCGTCCACTTTTAAGAAACCCTAGAGAGAATTCATCGAGAGATTGAAAAAGAGAAGAAGGAAAAGAAAAGTAGAGAAGAAGCTAACTCAATGTACTTCTCAGAGTAGGAGTTTCCCAACATCGCTGCTTCCCATCATCCATTCATATTATATTTCCTACTTCAATTTTGGTATTATATAGAATTGGTAATAATAGTTTGATGATATGATTTTTGAATGTTGAGATGTTCTAAACTCACCTTCGGAGTTTTATCTTTGAATTAATGAAATTGAATGTTTATTTGTTTATTGGATTTGTTGTGATTTAATTCTGCAAGTACATAATTCGATAATAAACTAAGAGGGTGAATCGAATGAAAAATAATTAAAATCGGTTAACGAGAGTTAGATGATTTAATAGAATAAGAATTAAATCAAATCGGTGAATTGTGCGAAGAGAGATCATACATAGGTTTCCGATAGTTTATTAGACAACTTCAGAACTAATTAAGGTTTTGGATAGGTTGTTAATTGAGAAATTGCACCTTCCATAATCTAATTAGGGTTTATGATTTAGGGTTAATGTTTATAACTCGAGAGAGAGTAATCAACCCTAAGATCATCTAGAACCAATAATCCGGTAATTCATAATCAGTTAGGTTAGCATTAAGGATAGGTAAAATTCCTTTTCTCTCAGTTGGTAATTCACTTAGGTCGATTCTTGTGTGTGTGTTGCAACTGCTGAATTATTAATATTTTATGATTGATTCTTAATTTGATTTGATTAATTGAATTGAATTCTCGTTTTAGTTTCGTTACATTTTGAATTTCTGTGAATTGTTTTGGCATTAGATTTTAAGATTAGATTATCCCTCCTTATCAGATCGACATCTTAGGTACTACACTAATGAACCATTTGCTTGCGGATTATCGAGGGTATTATCAAAACTTACACACATCAAACTCTTGATTGGTGATCAAGATAAAATCTAGCCACTCATACTTTTGTGATGGTTGCTTCACCTTAAGAATACATTAGCAGACTCAATTAAGTGTAGGATTGGAAATGGACAAACAGCATCACTTCTCTGTGACAATTGAACTAAAGTTGGCCCCTAATCTAATCAACATTCATGCCCTACATTTTGAATCATGCAAATACAAAGGTAAAGGATTAGGTCTCAAGTAATAACTAAGGAAATCACCCTTCTAAATTATCATATGTACTCTCCACTTATAACCCATGTAAGGATAGTACTAATAAGTACCTTTGGCTACTGAACCCAAGTGTTACTTTCTCTAATAATTCATGCAAGAGCACTCTAAGGCAAGACAGAAAGTCAGTTAGGCTAAACTAATTTGGATTCTTTTCTACTATAGCTAGCATGCAAACAACATTTGAACACCAAGGATAGGCTAAGGTATATCAACCTACCTAATCAGTTCTCCATATGTAACATAAACAAATAATCCCACATACATATATTTTTCAAATACCAATTTACCTATCAAATATAGAGTAGGACAAGGTTTGAGTTTTTAATAAGTTTCCAACAAACTAGTTACTTATAAGATATAAATTGGCTATTGGATTAGAAAAATACGAGTAAAGAAGACCAAATATTATACATAAATTTTTTAGGATTTTGCATGTATAAGATCTGGAATGAATGTAATAAGATTTTCTATATGGAAAGGAGAACAATCAAGATTTGAGCTTCATAGCAATAACCAACTGGATTAAGAAACAATTCCTAATTATTATGCATAGACAATAAGGAAGAAGGAGATGCTCATACTAGAATCACTACAAAAAAATTCCAATAACTGAGAGGAAGGAAGGAGGGAGTCAACATCATCCCAACAACCAACTTCGTGATACTAAAGCAATGTACCACATCTAAGCATGAAGCAATCCCCAAGGAATAGGAATAGTGAAATTCAATATGAGAAGAGAATTTTTAATTTGTTTAAATGTTAAAGAGGAAACCAGAATGATGAAACAAAGGATAATGTTGTCTTATATAAATGAAATTTTGTAAGTATGTGCGATTTCTAGCTATCTTTTGTTATAGCCACGTACACATTTAGTGTAATCTAGAAGTTGTTATTTAATACTAATTATTTAACTTATAAAAAACATATAAAAGCCTTTTTTGATTATGGATTTGAAGCTTGATAAATGTTAATTAGACTATATTCTTATCATAATTCTAAGAGCATTTTGCTTGAAATTTAATGGGCTTTATAAGCTTTGATACTCAATGTGAACTATATTGTGCTTTCAAGTATTATTTTACCCTTTAGTAAATAGGAAATTAATTTAAGAAAATTTGAGATCAAGTTAGAGTGATTCTAACATGATTTTAAAGGAAAAACTAAAAAAAATAAGTCAAACACAGACTCATGTTCTACCTTATAGGCTTCTAGTTCATTCTATTTCTTTGAGAATTTGTAATTTAAACAAACATAACACAAATATAGACTCATTTCTTTGGCCTTTAGAACCATGATCTTAAGAATGACTCTTAGATGCACGATTTAGGAATTAACTATTAAGTCACTAAGCTAATACAAGTGTAACATTGACCTATGTTAGGCCTATATTAGCGGCAATTTTTATAAAAATTCTAGAGTTTTATGCTTAAAAAGATAGAGAGGGCCAATGGATGAGAGAGCAATCATAAGAAGTTAAAAATAGAGTGTCTTGATCAATATTAGAGACAAAGAAGATTCTTTCTTAATTATTATCGGATTTCTTTACCTCTATATAAAATAAATTGATATAGATCTTAGATAGGATGAATCCTAAAACTATTGATTTAGATTCATTCTTTGATCTAATAAAGGATTCAAGTTTTATTATGAATTATTTATGATTATACCTTATGTTGCATTAAAATACGATAGTATTTTGATTTAATTTCAGATTTCATATATAAGGATTAAGAAATCATATGCATGAAGAGATTATGGTATACATAACAAGATTTGGATGAAATTCTAAATGTAGGATTTTATAAATCTTCTGGTATAGGGTCAAATAGAAATTTATAGAACAAGCTAATACATTCTTAAGGGTTTTGATTAGAAAGATATTTCAATCAATCAACTGAAGGATAAGGGTTATATGTCTTGAGAAATAATATAGTTGTAAATTAGAAATTTCTAGTGATCTAAGAAACTAGGTTTGTTCATTAAATCAAGATAAATTTAGTCATGTAAAAGTTTTGGGAGTATTCTTCATTTGGATCTTGATTATCAAATAGTTCATTTTTGTATATTACTTGATTTGTTATCTTAAGTTAGTAATTTTAATTTTGTTAATATTTTCTTTTAGTTTAATCATTCATTTTTAAGGATTAGATAATAAAAAGATGATTAGTACTAAAAATTTTGGTCCTCATAAGATCGAAAATTGTATTCACTAGACTACATTATAAGAACGACAGGACCATATTCCTAGTTAATCTTTAGTATTGTTTTATTTAGACACACACATCATATTAAGTTTTTGGCATTATTGTTGGGGGCTAGGATATTAGGAGTGCTTTAACTTTATTCATCTAATCTTTTTCGTTTCTTTTGCATTACTTGTTTTAAAAATTCATTTATTAATCTTATGTTTATTTGATAAATTTCAAGATTTAGGTACCTTAACTTATAACTAAGATTAGCATTGGGCCGGGTGGGGCTTAGATAGGTGCTTAAACTTGGTCCATAGCCTGATTAAACTTGAAGCTTGTGACCCATGATTGAACTTGATTAAGCATTGAGCGACCTAAAGCTTGATTAGGTATGAGAGTAAGAGATTGAGCCCGAGTTTGATGAAGCTTTAGGTGAGCAAAACCATAAAATTAAATCAAATTAATTTTTAAAAATATTTTACTAATAAATTAAATGCAATTCTTGTAAATCAATTATATAATAAAAATACAAATGGAATCTAAGTTCCAAATAAAAAACAATAAATAAATAAAAGAAGCTAGAGGCCAGAGTTTAGCTAAATAGGTAAAGCCAATGGTATAGAGTTCTTTTTAATTTGCTTAAATCCACACAAGTAAAAATTGACATCATTTGCAAAAAAGCAATCAATCAAATGAAAAAAAAATAGTGAATTGAGAAATAATGAATAAATAAAACAAACCACCTATAAAAGAAAATGGCTAATTAATCATTATAATTGGGATCATCAATAGTTTGACCACTTCATTTATATATAAAAAAAATCATTATGTAAATTGTACCCAATTATGAAATAAATTTATTTAATGAATATTGAATATATAATAATTAACAATATAAGACAATATGATATATGATTATTAAAATTATTAAAGTGATTAAAATAAAATATCATAAAGTATAGAGTTTATCTTGAATATTTTCAATGTCTAAACAACTTTGGGCACACATTAGGGCTTCAACAGTCATAGGATGAAGTTAACTATGAAGAGGATTTACTATGTGACTACCAGTACTAAAAATAGATCCAAAGCAGCATTATACTATGGAATTACTAAGAGATCTTATTTAGTAATTTGATAGATAGGATAATCACCTCCATATAACTTTCACCAGATAATATACTGAATTTCATTTATCAACCGTAGTTATAATATTGACCTACAAATATCTTTCCAACTCTATGCAACAATAAAAAGTCATAACCCTTTTTTCCTTAATGAATTCTTTAAATTTGAAAGTCAAACTTTGATATGATATATCACCAATAGATGAAGTTGAAATTGATACTAAACTACTGTGATCTTAATCTTTGTACATTCTTAATTGATAACTATTAGATAAACTATACCAGAATTTTTTAATGATATTTACATTTGCTTGAGCCTAATTTTCATACAACTTTTAATAAAAATGTATAGTACCTCCCTATTTTATCTCAACTCCAATATAGAAATGACTACTACAATCATAGATTAATAAAATTCAGAAATCTCCATCATCTTCTCTACTATGGTATATATCACTTTATCATATTAAAAAAATATAACTAAATAATGCTCACTTGGTCTTTCATATGCAACATAAAGTTGGATATTTTGTTCTTCAAAACAACTTCTTAAAATTATGAAATACCACTATCTTTGCACAAATTACTTTAGTTAATTCCTATTACTCTTTTATCATAAGAAAGTATATTAAGAATTTCTTTATCTTAATATGGTGAACACCTCAATATAATTGATTACCAACTCTGGCATCTTACATATTGAATTCCATTTGATTAAATAATCTAAAACTAATTTCTTTGTGTACAAAATGTGTAGATTTCGTAAAGTTGCTTCAAATTTTCAACTCTTTTGGGTGATCCATTTCAATAGACTACATTATTTTAAATTTCTACCCTTTCTTTTAGGAATGGCAATAGGCCAAGTTATAGATGCGGCTCGAGCCCCACCCCAAGTTCTATTAGACTCGAGGTAACCTAGTTTGCCAACAGACTACTAGTAGTGTGCCGTAGGCCAATGGTCATATGTGACTTTTGTACTGACATTCTAACTTATTATTTATATATTATGAGGTATTCTTTTAGATATGCATGTATATTGTTTATGTAATGTGATTTACATTCCATGAATAGTATTAGGCTTATATCATTAAGTATGTGACTTGATAATAAAACCATAAATTGTCCCTGGTCAATCATTATTGGTGGAACAATAATGAATTAGGGCTAGTATATGGTTTGATTGATGATCATGGATATAAGTTATCAAATCAGATACACAGATATATGTTAGGGAACATATATTGGATGACCCATAGAGAGAACACTACATAGTTTCATGTCATTAGTGATTCCAATATGGTTTGGCTTTAGTCCTTTGACCTGAAGTCATCATGGTTCCCTACATGAGGAATTTAGTATTTTGACATTAGACTAAGTTATCTTTAACTGGATAACAATTAGTCTTATGTTAGACATTAAATGAATCATACGGAGGGATGTGAATGACGTAGATGGGATTTATACCTCTCTTAAATGAGAGTGATATCATTTGGGCTTCCTGATAAGTTTAACTGAAGAAATGCATGGTCGTGCTCAAATAAATTGATAAGGAGTCATCAATGTCGTTTGTTATAGTCAGTTAACTTGGGAATCAAGAAACTATGATTAATCAAAGGTTGACATGTACGATGCCTTATGATTAATCTTGATATCGCGTTATAAAGGGACTGAGTTTGTAACCATGGCTATAGGTTAAATCAGATTACCTATCCTCATTTGATTTAGGTAGTCATAATGTCTTGCTAGAGGCCACTTATGACTTATGGGCCTTGAAGTGTGATCAAGCCCATTGCCAACATCAAATGAGCCTATAAGGTCGCACACAAAGAGTGATGTGATTTGGGCTTATTCTCTTAGGCCTAATTTATTAGACACTTTATTAGGCACTGAATAAATATATGTGGATATATTTATTGGGTTAGATTGAATTATGTTGTCGGGCTTTTATTATATAAGATATAATATGGGTCAAAACTTATTGGGCTTCCATAATCCTAATGGGTTTAGGATTATGATATTCTTATTCCTAATAGGTTTAGGATTAGGATATTCCTATTCCTATTAAAATAGGATTGTCCTATTCTCACTAGGAATAGGGATAAGGGCTTCTCTATAAATAGAGGGCTTATGCCTCATTAGAATACACATGAAAAGCCCTAGCCACCTAGCCACTCGTTCCTTTTATCGAGAAAAAAACTATGTGGCGTTCTCAAATGTTTTAGAACATGTTAGCACACATAGCCGCTGCCCAAATCGTTCATCCTCATGTGGATACTGGTAGAGGACATTCACAAGCTACAACATCAAGATATCTGAAAAGAATCCCAATCCTCTCACTTCAAGAGGTAATTCTATACACTTCTTGTTGTGAAATTTTGGTTAACCAAGGCACAAGACCCGAAGTCCTATGGTTGATTTCGCTGCACATTGTGCAGCCCTAGGCCATAAGCGATCCAACACAGACTATGTCATTTTAAATTTCTACCCCTTTTTTAGGAATGGTAATAGTCCTTATTGTAGATAGGGCTCAAGCCTGGCCCCAGGCTCTATTAGACCCTAGGTAACTTGGTGTAAGCTCGAACCTTACTTTACCCAGACTGAGCCCACACAAAAGTGCTTTTTAAAATAAAATATAAAATTACGTCATTTTTCTTATAAGAGTAGGGCCCCCAGCAGGGCCCAGGCCCAGTTGCCATCGCTACTCTATTTTATTACCTCTAACTCATCCTTCAATATCAAATTCTTGTTATGCATGAAATATTGCGTATGGAATAATCTTTCATCCATCACAAAGCTCCCAACCTATACCTTGTTCTTTAATTTTTCAACTATAGCTTCATTTGTACTACAGTTTTACAAAGTTATGGTTGAGGGCTTGGCCTTAATGTTCTAATCCATTAAGCACTCAACCATTATAGTTGTCAACTTTTCACTTATATGTGACACACATAAATAAACCTACATAAGTAACAACTATAATATTTTCAATAAATAAATTATAGCAAAATTATAAAATATTATTTACCTCAAGATTCGATTGTATAAAGTCCAATTGTTGTTAATATAGTATGTTATCACTATTATATAACCCTTCTTTTAGTTATTATTATTTCATGTGATGCTACGCATCTATGAATACTTGACAATGTCTTTATTATCAAATTCTTTTGAACTTTGTATATCTTAAAGATGTATTTCTACACGGTATTCTAATTTAGGCTCCTAAAGGTTGGTTAGAGTAAGGTGACAAACATCCTGAAATTTTTCCTATCGGCAATGGAGAGTGTATGTTCATTACCAATAACCATTTTGACTAGCAAATATTTTAATATATTGCATTCATAACTTGTACTAGTAATTTCACTATTTCCTTCCATTAGGTTATGGGTCAAAATTTTTGACCTCTTAATACCATATTCCTTTTATTGTAGAACCCTATATTTCTCTTCAAATGAGAGGTTTTATGATTAGAACCCATGACCAACATCTTATGACAATACTTGCATTTGACCTTTTCATTTTTATCACTTGATCTATTCATGATAAAGTGACTTTAAACATTACTTCTCAATGAACTAGTTCCTTCAGCTTGAAATATTTCCTTATTTAGTATATTGCTAGGTACCGAATTAGAACTCTCCATTGTGTTAGCTTGTGTTGTTGAACGATTATACTCATCCATTTGAAAAATTAGAAAATCATGAAACTAATATATATATATATATATATATAGATATATATAGATACAATAATAATCAAATGTCCATACAACAATAAAAGTTCCACCTATACATATAAAAGTAGAATGATTGAAGAAGATTATGATGTCAAGAAACAATCAACTTTATAATAAATTGGTAAATGGGCATAATTATAAGTTTATGAAACAAAACTAATCAATATGGCCATATTTACCACAAGATGATTTGTTATATTATATATATATATTTGTGATATGATAATAAGGCTTACAATTTTGATGTATGAATGCATTCCCAGACCCTTTTTGGATATATGAGTAATGGGGAGCAATCATTTGAATATTATATGAATTGTATTCTCTTTTAGAATAATGAAATTACTTAGTATTTAGTATCATTGTATATATTAGATATGTTTCTTTGATTATATTGATGCTTATAAAGGATGTGAACATGTGCCATGATATTATACTTAGTCTGAGATCTATTATAAATGGAAGCTTGGTGCTTACTTCCAAGTTGATGTTAAGGCTTAAAAAGGTATGAGTAAGATAATATGTGATCATATGTTGCATGCTACCATATGTCATTGCATAGAAATTGTTCCTATTCTTGACTTAAGAATGTTTATCTTTAAACCTAGATTGAGAACTATACATGAAAGGTTGAGGCTTACTTTTAGACTAAAGCCTAGTGGAAGTAGCATATGCATATGATTTATGTGTATGATTAGATGTGGATACACCATGCTCATTTTTCATCCTAGGAAATGATTCTTCATTATGCAAAAATTTTCACTTAACAATTGTAGTTTTAGTATTAGATAAAACTTCCATTATTGTATTCAATTCCATGTTTATTATTTGAACTCTTTTAAGCTCCTATATGCTATTAAGTTTCTCAATTCCATTAGTGAACATGGACAAAGGGTTCTTGAGAGAATTTAACTCCTTTTTCAATGTCTGATTCTCAAGCTTTAATTAATACATTTTACGATTATCAATAATGCTCATACTCGTAGATGCTTTAACGCTATGAAATTCACTCTACAAATCTTCATTTTCACTTGTGCATGAATTTAAATGCTTTTGAGCCTCTTTGAGTTTAGAAGATAGTTTCTTCCTTCTTATAGTCGTAATTTCAAAGCCTTTTATTAGTTCATCATGTGAAATTCAAATTCACTATTATTATCAGAAGATTTATACTTGGAGAGTACCTCATTATCATTTTTATCCATAAAGCACATGAGTTTAACTTTTCCTTCTAAATGCTTACTTTCAAAATCACTTATGTCATCCTAAGTTGAGGTTTTAAGATCCTTTTTCTTTTTTTTCCCTCTTCTCCGTCTTATCATTTGTTTCATATTTTCCATTGTCTTTAAAGAAAGATAATTGAGACGTCATGTGATTGGGTTTCCTACATATAAAACAAATAATATTATTTGATTTGCATTTTTTATCCACCCTACCTTTCTTAAAGTTCTTACTTTTAGAGAAGATATGTCTTCTCAAAAAAACTTGTTAAATTTCTCAGTGATAAAGGCAATATCTTCCTCATTACTTTCATTTATTGATGTCTCTTATTCTTCACTTGATTCCTCCTTTAAGGATTTGAATGCTAAGTTCTTCCTTCAATAACCATTCTTTTCTTGTTATGTTTCCTCGAGTCCCATTTCTTAACTGATAAGAGATCCAATAAGTTGTTACGTAGGTATTGTCATCACCTTGGCTTCCCAAGTCTTTGGAAGAGATTTAAGCAATTATTTTGTTATTTCAACGTTAGTATATGTCTTGCCTAGGCCTTTAAGAGAATTACTTAGTTCAATACATCTAATATACATGCTTAAAAATGGTTTCACCATTTTTCATTTGAAATAATTTATAATGATGAGTTAGCATGCTCACTTCACTATCCTTAAATTGATTTTTGCTTTTATGAGTTGTTTTTAATAGATCTATATTTTATATATTATTTTTAGTTACATTACTTGGTTTTTAGCACTTTTATATTTAATATAATTTTTATAATTAGTTTATTGTCTTATAGATGATGATTTTAGGGAGGAAACATAAAATCTAGTGCAACTTTCTCCACTATTATCTAGTCAAAGAGATTTTAAAGTCATTTAAAAGATGAGAAGATAGAAATAACTTGATAGAGCACATAAAAAGTCAATTCTAAATCAAATATGTTGAAAAAATGGAGAAGTTGGTATAACAAGGCACAACGAGCACAAACTTACATATAGATAAGCATCTATCTTTCATAAGATCTAAGAAGTTAAGAGTCATAATAAAATCAACATTGGATTTGATCCTAGATCAGCATTAAATGTTAAGTCAGAATTTTGACTTCACGTATAAAGTGATTTTGATGACAAACAAAGATAAGACAGAATGAAAAGCAGA
>JAOSBO010000211.1:37081576-37102732 GCA_027563915.1 Erythroxylum rotundifolium | reverse complement strand
TGTGGATGAATTGTAATCTCTCAATCAATGAAATCCTTGTCTTTCTCTCTCTTCTGATGTTATTCTTTTTTCTCTGACAAAATCCCAACCGTTATACGTATTCCGTTACATAGTTTATTTCCCAACACTCTCAAACTAACTATATTCCCTGAATATAGATCTAGGGCAACAACAGTATTCCTTTGTAAAGCGACAAAAGAAGAAGTAGACTTCACTACTCCCTCAACTTCTTCTCTATAACCCAATACGGGTTTGTGTATGGTCATATTTTTGAATATGGTACCATATTTAAGACATATTATTTTATATGGTAAGTTATCATTAAATCAGAATATCTACCAAGTTTTTGAAGAAGTAGAATATACTAATAAGCTACAGAGGTTTATCATAGTACTGTGTGGGTGCCACAATAGTGAACATAGAGCCCCGTTCGACACATGTTCTTCGCATAACTTTTTTCAACTAACCCAAATTCACTACTTCTTTATTTGAGATTTAAAACAAGAACTGTAAATGAAATATAATTATAGTAAGTAACAAGTCCTGTAAAAATTATCAAAATCTAAGATAAATGCTCTCAAAATCATGTTAATAACATAGAGTAATTAACACTTATCAAATTCTTTAACTCTTAAACATTTTCTTATCCTCAAGCAAATCAATCTCATTACTCTTAACTTAAATATGTAACCACTTTAGAAAATAATTTAATAAATCAGCCGTATCAATTTTGATTCTCCCTCTTTTAAGGAGAGAAAGAAGACAATCTAATAAATTTTGGAATATAACTATGTGGAGGATCATTTATGATTCTTGATTATAAATAATTTTAGCGCAATGTTTTTTTATTAACATATATATATGTCTACTTCATTTTGATTGATTTATTCTTAAGTTGGATAATTTATAAGTTAAACCTTATGGTAAAGTAGGATTGGATGAAACGATTTAAGAAGATATGAGTATCAGGCTATCAACATTTGGTTGGTCTAAAGTACACTAAATTTGCTAATCTAAGTATATGAAAGTGAGTTGTCATTATAACATAAACTTCTTTAATTATTTAAGGAAAAACTAATTAAAAGTAACAAACCTTTTTTAAAATTTTACTTTAGTATTTAAAATTTTCAATTAAATGTCTCAATTTTTAAAAACTTGTATATGTTAATATTTTGTTAACGTAG
This sequence comes from Erythroxylum rotundifolium, assembly GCA_027563915.1. Classification (NCBI taxonomy): domain Eukaryota; kingdom Viridiplantae; phylum Streptophyta; class Magnoliopsida; order Malpighiales; family Erythroxylaceae; genus Erythroxylum; species Erythroxylum rotundifolium. The sequence goes on along the minus strand of JAOSBO010000211.1, from coordinate 37,101,548 downwards.
CTGATAATATTAAATAGGATTTCATGACTCTACATCTTTGTCAATACGATTTTTGAAATTCGTGTAGCAAAAACATTACCGGTACTACATTCAAAATGTGGTAACTTGTTTAATACTAAAAAATAGTATGAGAAAAAAGATGTCACATAGTAAATTAATATTTACGTTCCTTTGTCTGCCACATAAGCAAATTGTCAATAAATATTATAATCTTTTTTTTAAATATAATTTTGGATACATAATTGAAAATTTTTAAAAGGTTGAAAATTGAAATGAGAAAATCTAAAAGAAAGTTTAGAACTTTCTAATTTATAAACCCATTATGTAATTAGAATGGTTTATAGAAATTCTATATTGATTTTAGACTCTTATTATATAAAATTGGTGTATAATAATTATATTAACATTAATAACTTTTATTTTTAATAATTATGATATTTATATAAGAATAAAATTTGATATCTAATAGCGTAATAAAAATAAAAGAAAAAAGATGATGCAACAAAAAATTGTTTTTTTTTATTACAAAGCTGAATCAAAGAAGTTTTTATTTTATTTCAAAAATAGAAGCAAAAAATGAGAAAAATAATAAATCTTAAAAGAACAAAAGCAGAATTAGACGATCCTTTAATGATTGAAACATCTTCAAAATCTACAATTAGAATAGTGAGAAATTATATTAGTAGGAGATTCACTATCTTATTTATCAAAAGTTAAATTTTTTTTTTACAAATGTTGTTTAAAGTCAAGAAGAACTATTATAATGTGTTCCACGATAATTTTATAAATAAATATTATCTCACACGATATCTATTAATAATAAATTATTTATATTTATTAAAAAAATTTATATAAGTAAAAATTGTAAAAGTATTTATTTATTAATATTTTTAAACTGATTTGTTTACAATTAAAATATTTATTTCATAAATAATTACTTTAAAATTTGTAATTCATATATTTTAAGTTCAAATTATAAATTTTATATAATTATTACATTTAAAAACAGTTTTACCTTGCAAAATAAATTTTATTTCCATTTAAACTTATAATAAAATAATTAAAATAAATTTAATAATTATTTTATTTTTAATTTTTATTAATAATTAGCATTAAATGATTAGATTATATATTAAATTGAAAATAAAAATAAATTATAATAAAATAAAACATAAACTAAAATAATTATAAAAATTAAACACAAATAATGCCAATTAGCTGTCCCTAGATTATGCAGGTAGGATGGCTAATTCATGCGTTATTTGATTCCTTTTAAAGCCGATGCGGGAAATGTGATAACGTTATAGTACCATAAAGATACTGTAGCGCAAATAATGTTTATGCCTCCATTCCATTGGCTTACCTACCAAAAAGCCTATGCCGGCTCACCCACTCCAATCACCTAACGCAGTCTGAGCCTCTAGGTCCAACTGCTGAGATGTCATGTCGTGGCGTCGCCAAGTAAGCTTTTGCTTTTACTTCTCGTCCTTATTGTATATAAACACCAGCACATTGTCCTTTATTTAGTGCCACAAACTCATCTTCCACCCTTTTCCATCGTTCATCATTCATCTTGGGAAATGGGTAGCCTTGCAACTGAAAGAACAATTGTTGGATGGGCAGCAACAGACCCATCTGGGATCCTATCTCCTTATACCTACGCCCTGAGGTTATTTTCATATGATCTCATACTTTATTACATATACTATTAATGTCCTCCCTCTATAATCTTATGCTTTTCTGTGTAGAAACCCCGGTCCAGAGGATATTTTTATCAAGGTTCTCTGTTGTGGAATCTGCCACACTGATATTCACCAGGTCAAGAATGATCTTGGCATGTCACATTATCCTATGGTCCCTGGGTACAAACTCATCTATGACACTGTTATCTTTTAAGACATTGGAATTTTTTCTCTTGAGCTTATTGCTTTCGCATTCTAACTGTAATAACTGTTCTTACGGATGAATAGCCATGAAGTTGTGGGTGAGGTGTTGGAGGTTGGATCAGCTGTGGCCAGTTACCACGTTGGAGACGTCGTTGGTGTCGGCGCTGTGGTAGGCTGCTGCAGAGAGTGCAGACCATGCAAATCTGACAACGAGCAATACTGCAACAAGAAAATCTGGTCGTACAATGATGTCTACACAGATGGTAAACCAACACAAGGAGGCTTCGCTGAATCTATGGTAGTTAATCAAAAGTAAGGAGTCGAACTTTCTCACTTTTGCATTCACAGTTTGCATAACTATCTTATTCTAATAAATAGAAGAGGAATGAGTAGGATTAAAGAACCCATCTTTGAATAAGATTATGTTGGTTATTAAATTGAGTGGATGACAAAGACTTGGACTTCTATTCATAAAGTTTTGAGCTTTACACAGATTTGTAGTGAAGATACCGGATGGTATGTCACCGGAGCAAGCAGCGCCTCTACTGTGCGCAGGGGTAACAGTTTACAGCCCACTTAAACACTTTGGACTGAAGCAGAGTGGACTAAGAGGAGCCATATTGGGGCTTGGAGGAGTTGGGCACATGGGAGTGAAGATAGCAAAAGCGATGGGACACCATGTTACTGTAATTAGCTCTTCTGATAAGAAAAGAGAGGAGGCGTTGGAGCATCTTGGCGCTGACGAGTACTTAGTTAGCTCAGATGCAGCTAAAATGCAAGAATTTGCTGACTCTCTTGATTATATTATCGACACTGTTCCCGTCTTCCATCCTCTGGAGCCTTACCTTTCTTTGTTGAAACTTGATGGGAAGTTGATCTTGATGGGTGTTATCAACACCCCGCTTCAGTTTGTTACACCTGTGGTCATGCTTGGTGAGTATTTTCTCATTCATTCTGCTTGCAAAATCCCATAAAGATAAGATCCTGTTTTTGCTCAGTTTTGGTGTTCTTGTTAACACTTGTGCTGTTTCAACTTGTAGCTTTTGTTCCTCTATAATTAACCATGTTATTGATTGTTTCATTACTCGATGAAAGACTACCCTTCCATTAAACCTGACTACCATTTGTGTAGAAAGTTGAAAAGTTCCAGTCCAATAGGTGCTCTTGTCATTAATCTGATTAAACCCTATTGTCCAATTAAGAACAGAAGAAGCTAATGAACTTTCTTTCATGTTGACTTTTAATAGGGAGAAAGACAATCACGGGGAGCTTCATTGGAAGCATGAAAGAAATAGAGGAAATGCTTGAGTTCTGCAAGGAAAAGGGGTTGAGCTCTACGATTGAGGTGGTGAAAATGGACTATATAAACACTGCTTTGGAGAGGCTGGAGAAGAACGATGTGAGATATAGGTTTGTGGTGGATGTTGCTGGCAGCAAGCTTGATCAATAAGAAGTTATCCATCCAATGTTACCACACTCAATACAAAAAGTCTTTACTTTATTATAATGAAAGGCCTTACTGTTCTCTCTTTCTCTGCATATTTTTCTCCAAATTCAATGCCTTCTGGATTTATGGGTTGTGATGGTTCAATCTTCTACAACTTCGTCTCCTGTGAAAACGAAAGATACCTACCTTTACCCTTAGCATTAACAGTTGCTCATTTACAGGCGGCCTTTTTGTTGACTTGTTGATGCGTCTCGAGGATATATAATTCTCTTTCAAAAGTTTATATCCCATGAAAATTCCAACTAGATTTAATGGTGCAAAAGCAGTGGATACATATCCTCTCAGTTAAGGATAGTTAGCAGCCACACTTTTCAGCTTTATCAATTACTCTTTACGTGATAAGAATAAAACAATGACTATGGAAAATGGAAAATGGATTTTAAAACCTGCTGCCAAGCAACAATCGAGTTCTGCTTTTGATCATGTTATCTAATTAATCATCAACTGATCCATCTAATCAATTGATGTTAAAAACATTATAGTGTTAATTTTTGTGGCCCACAAACCAAAAACCAATATCGTCTTCCATTTCTATCCGCTAGTAACCAATACAAGCCATGTTTGGTTGCTTATTGCCTCTCCCTTAATTCCTTAAATTTGTATTACTTCTCATCTCTATCCTCTCACTCGTAAGCAAGATGTAACACGACCAAGTGAAGATGGAGATTGGCATATTTAAGTTATTAGGTGGAATTAGTTTAAATGTATCTTTCAAGATAAAATGTGGGATTGAAGCGTATTCTTAACCAAAATTACTTTCCTTACATTTCCAGCGAAAATAGGTTAAACTTTTGAGTGTTACCAAGCCCAGGCAACGTATTCTTAGCTTTATGTTATTATGGAAGATATGATAAGAAGCGTAGATATTGCAACTTGGCCAATTTCCTGAACCTCTATCTTTAACTAGTAATTTGGTTTGTAATGTACCTACTAGGTAATCAACCACAAGAAACATTGCCCGTACACCAAATATCTGTCATCGTTGTTTTAGATATGATGGAATACTTGAGATAGCCAAGAGTAGCCATAATGACCTGCAACCTTTATTGTCAGCAAGTGAAATACATATATCATTTGGTAGGTTTCCATTATCACAAGAACATGCGACCTTGTTGAGATGCCTCTTTGTCACTGTCAATTTTCTCTTACAATATCTACTTTGTTCATCAGATAATTGAGATGATAGTTTCATATGTATGTCTGAATTTTTCCTAGATTAAGACAGAAAGTCCACCGAAGAAGCAATTGCTTAGGACCCACTGTGGTTATCTTTCCTCGATATGCGTCTACAAATTCGACTCCTTATGCTACTTTTCTGCCTTGGTACAAGCAGAACGCAAGAAATTTCCTTTAGCCTGGAGCAAAGGAGTTGGTCAGTCAAAATTTCCAACAACTATTTTTTCCAATGTGAAGGATGTTGCATTGATGTTAAGAAGGTCAAATGAAGGTGCAAACAAATAGCAAGTCATCTTCCCAACAACCAAGCATACTTAAAGAGGGAATTGTTGGCTTATTACAACTGAACTGAACTTCAGTCAATGAACAGCCAGTTTCAATTCCAATTCTTACAAGAAAGTGTTCTAAGCAATTGAACAAATGAAAATAGAGCCAATTACAAATCGCACAAGGAATCTTCTTAATTGTTAAAGTAGAGATTCGCCTTAAATAAATGTGCGCTTCCAACAACTAACTTGACCTAGAAAGAGTCCTACCATCGTATACAAGTATTTTCTTTAAGGGTCATTTGAATTGGTTCACTTAATACCAAATCGGGTGTTTTTAATTTTGGCAACAAAATCATCAGGTCATTAACTACATAAGATTTGGTAAGGTCGTTAACTATATAGGATTTGGTAAGATAGTGTCATCTGTTATCTTATTCAAGAAAGCGGCCTTATCATCAACTACCAGCTCTTGAGATACCAAATCAGTGAGAACTCTGGAATTATGGGGTATTTAAAAGTTGAACACGTAGTTTCTGATGAGTTGTGCTGAGGACCTAATCTTATCTTGCTCTATATTAGAAGATTTTAAGTTTCAACGTCCCCATGCAACAAGCTCGAGTCAAATCCCCCATGTATGGCAAATTTAACAAATATTATTGCTTACACGTTCCTCAGATACGTGTTCTACTAGATTAAAGCGACCTATAACTAACCAGGATAGTATGGAGTTGATTTCGTCTCAAAGAGAGGAAAAAAAAAAAAACAGTTGTTTGGTAAAATTGGGTCCTGGCGGAACAAATGCGTCCAACGAAGTACAGGGGCTGACGCTCTGATCTACCGAATAGATATAGACATTGCAGTTAGACAATTTTGCCCCTAAGGGCAAATTTGTCATTTTACTATTCAGTAGACAACATTTAATTGCATTATTTGGTTTTAAATAAATTATCAGTTAAGTTACGTAATTTGATCCAGATATGGGTAATAAAGTGACCCAATAAATAATCTAAATTAATGGGTCGAAGTTCGGGTATAAAATGAATCCCTTTTAGTGTGGACATAGTCTATATCGGCCTTGTGATAGGGAAGCCCCGATGTAGAAGTTATATAAATAGGTTAAGGTTTCCTGCAGCTGCTTATATATCAATCACGAGCATAAGGAATCTCAGACTCGTTAAAAGAGTTTATGTTTTGAGAAAATTGTAGAAAGGCCTAGACCACGTGCCGGTGAACACTTTCCATAAAAGTCCCATGAGATTGGAGCTTGTTTAGAGCCCGGAATCGGCTTCGGAAGTAGAGATAGAACCAAAATCAAGTATTCCGCATTGCTTCACTTTTAATCCTTTTACGTCCGATCCTGGATAAATAATAGGGCTTTTCCTACGTATTACACTTGACATCAGAGCGGTTATGTAATTGGATTACTAGAAACGAAGGTTTTTCTGTTTTTCATCTGATATGATTTTCCTTCGCTTTTGATTCATTTTTTGATTTTTTTCACGTATATAAATACGTAGAAGTGGAATATATAAGGCTAGCTCTAAAAAACGAGTCGAAAACAGGCCAAACTGGGCAAAAACTAGAGTTCCGAGACGCTGAAAATCGTCTGTAGCATTGGAGATGGAGAAGAAAGTCGGGCGCGTGCAATTACAATGACGCAGGTGCCCATCATACTGATAGCGTGGGCGACCAAATAGCCTCGTGTCGCTCCAACGGGGGCTTGACGGGTGTTACATGTGCGTCGTACGCGAGGGACGCAGCCTGCGTTTCGATGGGCCTGAGGAAGCGGGCGCGTGCGGCCAAACCGTCCACGTGTCATAGGTCGATGGAGGACGCATGTCGGCGCGTGCACAGTAGCTGCGCTTCTGCACGTGGGGAGCGCGTGACACATAAGCTCCAAATGCATCTAGCACGTGTCGGCGCGGGGTGTGGGACTCGTGTGCTGACGTTAGCACAGACCATCTACAGTAACCAAAAAATTCAAATTTCCCGTAAGGGTGCCCTGGGGTGTTTTGGATCAGTTTTCAGGTCCGAGAAATTTATAAGGTGAATTTTTCCTTTTTTCTGGATTTATTACACTAGTAATAAATTAAAGTTTAACTCAAAAAAAGGAATTAAGTTGTTTTAGATCCGATTTTGAGCAAATTTTCATACTTTGAACATCATATGAGGGAGGTGCTTCAAGTTTTTGTGTCTCAGGTCTTATATTTAATGTTCGGGATTGCATGATGGTTAATTGGTAAAGGAACAAAGATATTTTGAAGCCATTTTGAGTGAATTTTCGTGCAACGAACTTGCCATAAAGGAGATACATAAGGTTCTCGTGTCTCAAGTGATCGATTTGGTATCCGATAATGCAAGATAATGAAGTTTGCAAAGAATGTCTTTAGCACAGGTGTGTGATAATGAGACTGTGCATTCGGGTTTTGCATTTATTGAAGTTATATTGTCACATACCATATGCCTATACATAATGTGAGGATGATATAAAGATGTGTCCCTTATGTTTGTAGACTTTTTATGTGCTGATTAGAATGTAGTCACCACAGTGGCTTTTTGAGTCAGTATTTTAAATTGTTCCGCCTACACATTAGAGGATGTCTCTAGTCTCATCTTTGGTTATTCTACCCATAGGTATTGGCCTTATATGTTATTTTGAAATGTACATAAAGGCATTAGATAGAGGAAAGTTGTTGCTTGAATGATCTATTTGCCCACAAGTGGTGGTATCATAAGAGCTGACGGTTTGTACTTTGATCGCTTTTATGTATGGAGGTCTAGTTACATATATTTTACATTCAGCCTATGGGTGTTTCATAATATGTGTGACTGGATTTTCAGGAAAGATACTATCAATGGCTTTCAGTATCACTGTTATCCTACATTTGTGCTGATTTAATCAAAGTTACTAAATAGTCACCTTTTTAGTCAATAAAATCAGTGTCACCATTAAAACTCTGATCGGTTTCAGTATGAAGAAAATTAGCTGAGGTTGACATGGCCATACGGAAACATAGGCCATCTCCAACTACATCCATGAGCTCGAAAGCTCATAAAGCAACCTATGAAGCCCAGGATCGGTCTAACAAACTATGCCTTATGACCATTAAGAGACCCATTCCTAACCATCTTCTTAGTGAACTTCCAGAGATAGACATGGCACAGTATTTTCTTAGGAATGTCTCCTAGAGGTACATAGTCTCGTCTAGTATTGGGACAAGTGCCTTGAATAAAGAATATTCTCTATAAAATATACGGAAAAAGGGAGAGTAAAGGAATACATATCAAGAATGATCCATCTTCACAGTAGATCGAAGATGTTGCACATCACATTTCTCTTCCTAATGTCTTTATAGTTCACCAGACTTTGAATACACTCCCTCCAGAGATTAGTAATCTGGTGATGACATATCATTAACAGGATGAAGAATGAGACTTAAATGCTTTGATTTTCTATTGAGTTGCTGAGGAGGAGAAACTTAAGTTTGTTACTCCTACAGCCCTCGATGGAACTAAATGGAAGGCAAAGATGAAGCACACTAAGATCGAAGGTAGAAAGACTGAATTCTTCTCCACATGTTGATGTTGGTCAATCCAGTACTAATGAAGGTCCTAGGGACATAAAGTAGCCAACAGTATAAGGTCTAGAGGGAAAGACTGTAATCATCAAATAACTCCTTAGCTTGTCAATTTATGAATCTGATTTGCGATAGTCGCATTAAGTGCTTAGTGGCTATATAGTGGAGTATCTGATCAATGTGTTTCTACAATGCAGGAGTTCATATCTGGGATAAAGCCAAATAAAAAAGGAGGAACTGATAGTTCACAGTAATGAAGAAGTGGAAGTAATGTCTATAAGGGATGTATGTACTGAATCTTGTAGCAAGGTCCATTTAGGTTTTACACGACACATTTTATATATGATCTTTGGATCAATTTTGGATAAAGAAAGTTGACGTTTTGTATTTAATACTTATGTTTTACAATTGTGTTTGATGCAAAACATAATGAGACAACTTTCTTATCATATGGTTTATATGGAATGTGTCTTACCCCGAATTAGATATATGCTTTTTCTTGTCTTGCTAAACAAGTCATGAAATGAAGGACCCTGATAAATAAAAAGTCATACATGGTGTGACATAAAAGTTTGAGCCACAGTTCCAGAGTTAGGTTTGAGAGATTGATTAAGGAAAGTATTCTTTCAATTCTAGATTATCATAATTTGGAAACATGTGTTAATGATTGCAGGGATAAGTTAACCAATAAGGATATGGAGGTCAATTTACACTTCCGACTTGTTAATTCTAATACATAAGGATATTAGAAGACCTTATACATATGAATTTCAGATTGGACCATGGAGGAGATTATCATAGCAAACATGATGTTTCAGGGCTTGAAAAGGTTTGTTTGCTAGATATATGGAATCAGTTGGGATAATGACTTAATTCATTACACTAGGTAGTCTTAAGCAAAATCGTGCATTGCTGAAAGGCATAATCGCACCCTAAAAGACTTGTAGAAGTCAATGCAGAACAAGAATAATCTACCTAATTATCTAGAATTGTGAAAAACTCAGCCTTGCACACATTCTTGTGTGGGACTACCATACTAAGGTGGTATAATCCTTATAAAGAAAGATTGCATGGTCATTGTTGTTAAGTAAGACATTCGAGCCACTCTTAAGGCTACAGATTTTATTATAGAGGAGGGAACAGAATAGTGAAATCACAGATAAGTAGGTTTTTGGAATACGATGTCTATGAAGATGGTGGACCCTTTGACCCTTCAAATGATAACAGAGTGGAAACTACAGTTATTATTTATCCGTCATTCATACAATTAGATATAGTGGATCTAGGTCTTATTACCCTACCTGTATAAAAACAGGAACCCATATCTGTACACACAGAAGTTTCTGGGGATACAAGATCTGATACAGCTGTGAAGATCCACCGGGGTGAGATGACCTGTTATCGTATCTGATATCATAATCTATTACGTCAACAGGACTATGATATTAGACATATTAAGAATCCAGTTACTTTTAAGAAGTTGTTTCTGAACCCAATGCAGAATTTTGATAGGTCGCAATGATTTATGAGATGCAAGTTATGAAGTATAGTAAGGTCTGAGAGCAAGTTAATTTTGCAGTAGAACTGTAAATCTGTTAGTTGTAAATAAAGTTTAGGACCAAAAGGATTTCAGGATAAAGTTCAGCATTTTATGGACTAGCTCAATTACCTGATGGTTCACTCAGGGAGAAATATTAATTTTGGTGTTACTTTTCTCTTGTATCCTCGAAGGATACATTTTGAGAGACTACGACAATTGTAGCTCATGATGATAAAGAGTTACATCAGATAGTTGTCAAAACTGATTTCTTGATTAAAGACCTTTATAAAGTGGTCTATATGGTACAACCTGGAGGATTTTAGGATCCAGATGGAACAGACGTGATTTGCGCGTTAAGCAGATCAATATTTGATTTCCATTAAACCTCTTGGAAGTGAAACCTTACCGTTGATGAGGTTATTACCTTTTCCAGCTTCATGAAAAATAAAGTTAAAAATGTGCTTGTACTATCAGGTGAAGGGGAGCAAATTTATCTTCCTATTAGTGCATGAGGATAGTATTGCTCACGTCAAATTACTTGACTATGTTGTACAAGGTTAATCAACTTTTGGTCAAAAACTTTGACATAAAGGACCTTGGCGTGACATCTTTTGTCCTAGGTATTTGGATTCACTAGGACAAATCTTAACACTCATCATACCTCTAGCAGAATGCATACATTGAGTATATGTTACAAAGGTTTAATAAGGTTAACTATAAACTTGTCATAACACCTATCTCTCATAGTAGGAGATAATCTTTAGCATATTATCCAAAAAATAAAGTAAAGAGAGAGGTTATGAGGAATTTCCGTATTCTAGTACAGATGATAGTCTAATGCATGCTCTGCTATGTACTAGGAAGGACATTGCATTTACAGTTTGACTGTTTGGTCAATATCTGGTTGACTGAGATGTAGATCATTGAAATGCAGTCTAGCAAGTGTTGAGATATTAAAGAAAATTAAGGATTATATGTTGACATATAGAAAAGTCAATCGACTAAACCTCTTAAGGAATTTAGATTCAAATTTGCCTATGTGTCTGGATGATCAAGAGTTCACTTAAGGTTACAGTTTAAGGTTGCAGATGGTACAGTATTGTGAAAGTGTGTCAAGTAGACACGGATAACTTCCTCAACCACGCATGCATAGTGCATGCTATAGGGCTGCTTTATAGAAGATTTAAATCAGAAACTAATTTATGAGTTATCTGTGATTAATTTAATGGCTAGATTTATTCGGTGGTAATGTGATAATCAAGCTTCTATATTGTTTAATAACAACATTCAATATCACAAGGTCTTAGTATTTTGAGATCAAATTCTTGATCATAAAGAAGTTGACATGAAAAAGTGATATCAAGGTTTGTAGCATTTAAAGTCTGAGGACCTAAAAGTCGAATCTTTGACTAAAGGACTTTGCCCACTTGTGTTTGGACCACAAATATACAATATAGGTGTTTGAAGTCCTTAGACACTGTTAGTTAATGGATCGTTATGTTTGCTCCATGTATATTTGTACATTTTGATGTATTATCACGGTATGATGATTCATCAATAATGATGATCATTGTTTATCCTCAGTAATACATGTTATTATACATTGTCATAATACGTATAGAAGTCTTAAGATTTGTGTTGATCTTAAGCATTTTGAAGGTTATTGGACATTTATAAAAATTAACCTTGAGCCTACGTCATTAGACACATATGGTTTCATATGGATATATCCTTAAAGTTTCACATGACATAGGAGGATATAAGTTTTTAATCCTATAAATGTTCTCTAATGCCGTTTAGCATTCAGTTGGAGAACATAAAGGTTTCCTCTAATGTTGTTTAGCATTCGGTGAGAGGAAACAAGTTTTTTTTAATATTGTTTAGCATTCGATGAAAGAAAACATGATTTTTCTGATGCAGTTTAGCAATTGGTTTGGTATAAAGTTGGAAAAATCGAGACCTACAGGATGATACGTATTAGATCACAAAGATATCATCGTAGTTTGTCACACTTCATTTTCCCATTCATATTAGTGAGGTATTAGGCATTCGTGATTGTATTGGATCTGCATCACACATAACACATACATCTGATACTTTTTGGTATTGAAAGCCTTGTAAGATGAAATGTTGGACTTTTATTACCCTTATATGTTAGACAACTTAGTTGACTAATACAACAGCGTAGCTTAATCGAGTTTTTAAACTTTTTTTGAACTTAAGTCAAAACTGCATTTAAATATTGTCTAAGGGGGAGAATGCTAGATAATTTTGGCCCTAAGGGCAATTTTGTTATTTTCTCATTCAGTAGACAACATTTAATTGTATTATTTGGTTTTAAATAAATTATCGGTTAACTTATATAATTTGATTCAGATAAGGGTAATAAAGTAGCTCATAAAAGATCTAAATTAATAGATCGAAGTTCGGGTAGAAAATAAATCCCTTTTAGTGTGAACTGATCTATATCGGTCTTGTGATGGAAAAACCCAATATTAAAGGTATATAAATAGGTTAAGGTCTCCTCCAATTGCTCATATATCAATCACGAGCATAAGAAATTTCTGACCCATTAAAAGAGCTCATGTTTTGAAAAAACTATAAAAAGGACTAGACTATGCGTCGTTGAACACTTTCCATAAAGATCTTAAGAGATTGAAGTTCGTTTGGAACTCGAACTTGGTTTCAGAAAAAAAAAAGATGAAACCAAAATCAAATATTTTACATTCCTTCGTTTTCAATCATTTCATGTCCGATCCTTGATATATAATAACTTACGTATTATAATTGCACTTAGCCGTTCATGTCAACGACATGGTGGAGAAAGCGCAGGGGCTTTTCTCGACGAATGTGGCTTTCTGCACAATAACCATATCGTTAAGCGGATGTGTGAGCTAATTTAGAAGTTGAATCGCAAGTTCGGGTTCTTTTTGTTTTAATGTCTCCCTTTGAAAGTGGAATCCACCAACGGGTAGTTTCACATTTTATTCTTACTTCCCATGGCGCCTTTCAAGTATTTTCACCGAAATGACACATTCCCAGATTCGTATGGTCTCATCTGTTAGTTTAAGAAAACACTATTATTCCACGTATATCTGCATGCGATCCTTCAAAATTTGAAGGATCCATACACATTCACACGCAGGCTTATCACATTTCTTTAATTTCCAGATTAAAAGATCGATGGGGAGCGTTCAATTGACAATATGAAAATCATTAGAATCGATTATATCCACTTGATCAAAGACATCGTCCCATATGCCCGACTTCAATGTGATTTTATTTTCTATTTGCAACGAGAAAAGGCCTAGGAAGCAAGATCGCTCTTCAATGTTGAGCTGTGCCTTCCACATGTATGTGAAAGAAACCATGCCATTTCAGAAGTCATGCCATCTCTGAATAATATGACACTGAAATGCTTATCAAGATATAGAAGGTATGTTTCAATTGAAGTAATCAGTTTACCATCATAGCCTAAAAAGTTCAGATAACGATAGTAGGAGGCTGCCACCTTGAGAAGCAGGCTGATACCGAAACAGGTATAAGTGTATGAGCTACCAAAAGGGTGAAAGAAAATAGTATAGCACTGCAGAAGAAAACAAAATAGCAGGAACTTATAAGATCATTAACTGGGCTAGATAAAATAAATGTCAAAACACGAAGTGACATGGAACGTGCCATAAAGAATGACAAACACTGGAGAGAGAATTGCATTGTATGTCAAATCATACAGCCCTCAGCCAGGGAAAAGTAAGGGTCAGCACTAATTAACAAACTTCACTTTATTGTTGAACGTAGAATTGAACCTGCTGTATCACGTAAAAAGCATCAAACATATTTTCAGTCCTTAAAAAGTTTTTTTCTACTAGGATCTTCTGACTATTAAATCATTTTATAACTTTGCCAATCATTTTAAATTAGAACTTCTGTGAATTATCCTTAAGGAAAATCTTACACGGTATTGGTGGAATTCAAGCTAGACATGCAACTGTGAATAACATGTATGTCTAGTTTGGATGTCAAGTACAATCTAAGGATATTAACTGAATTCCTAATGTGTAATTAATAGCAAAGTTCAAGTACTGAATTAGAAAAATTAATGGATGGGAGACAGAAACAGAAACGAACATCAAATTGAAAAACTGAGAATATAATTGTTCCCACATTTAAAAAAAAAAAGATACAAGAATTAATATAACAAATGAAAAACAAACATCCGTTGCAGGCAATAATCTTTACATTTCAAAGAGAAACAACAGTACCTCTTACGGTCACACAAACAATATAAATATATTTCATACAAGGTAGGAATAAAATTTTTTTACACTTACTATTCAAGCCATTGCTCAAACACGACTTTTAGGTGCTTCCTTCCGAAGACTTGTTAGTCAAAAACCTTCATGGAATGAATGAATGTCACCATCATGTGCATAAAGAGAGATTCCAAGATAAGAAAAATTAGCTCTGTTATGGAGAATATATCTGTAATAATTACGAAATCATGACCTAGAATGATTTTCTGGATGTCTTGAACCATGCATGCAAAAGCAAATTAACGAGAAAAGGGGAAACATGATGGCTTCTAGAGCCTATGGAACTTTGCAGTGCAATGAGCGGATGGCTTTACAACTCATACTTTTTGAGAACTAAAAAAATGAAATTTTCTCAGGAACCTAATCGAACTGTAAGTTGAATTCTTAATGATGCTTAAACCTTGTCTCCTTTAGTAAAGTTTGAATCTATGTGTTACTTTTGAAGTTTAAATATCATAATTCTGGTTTAATTTTTCATCTTCAAAACAGAGTCAAATTACAGTGATTAATCAAGTGATTGGGTTAAAAGTAGCGGATTTAAGAGTCTTTAATTGGGGACATGCAATATCAATATAATGTTACTCCAAATACTCCACAAGTTTGGGATAGTGACTCTTACTAACAAGATGTTGCCAGAACTACTCCTGTGATTAACAAATGGAGAAGTGGAACTGAAATAACGACAAACACAGCATGTGCAGTATTATGGTCATACCTGGCAATAAAAGACAAGCAACAAAATTAAGATTTAATGCAGAAGACAAGACTTTCAGGGCCATTGAACAGGCAATTAAATGAAAAACGAACAACAGAAGCTCTGTACACTAAAAGCGCTGATTTAAAACAATGCTCAACTTCAGAACTGTTACAACCAAAACCCAGCACTGCTTCCTCATCCATGTGATACATTAATTGCTTACATAGGAAGAATTAAGATGTTAAAGATCAAGGTAGTCTTGTTATGCCACAAATATAATTATGAGTTGCGCATTGAATAAAACCCAAGAAATAAGTCCCCAGAAGATACTTCTACTAACAGAACAATTAAGCTTCAATATTTTCTTGTTAAATGATCAAGTTAAAAGTCTTAATTATATAGACTAAAAAAGATGTTAACATGGACAATAACAATATGGTTAACTTATGCCGCAAAATAAGTCATTGTTGCAACAACCAATAGAAGGCTGCAGATTACAACAAAAGTAGGGTCGAGTGCCCATTGATTCTTAGTTTCCGAAACCAAATAGAAAACAAAAATATTTCAAATTGCTTTCAATATCGCACAAATTTACACCTGCAGTGAGAGTCTCACAGACAAACTCAAAATTTCAACAAGAAAATTTAGCCAAAAATTGAATCCTACCAAATAATTACATGTTTGAAATAAGAAGTAAAAGAATGTTGTATTAAAGCGATTGTAACATACAAATCATAACAAAGAAGTTCATATAAACACACTAAATGGCAAATCTCCTACTTTAAATGAAGCTTAACATCTTATGTTAATGATTTTCATTTAGAACTTCATTATAACTTAAAACCAAATCCATCTTTGGGATTATTGTTTTCATTTTTGAAAAGTTATCATTAGTCTTTCGTTTTTCCCCCCCTAAACCAGTCCCTGCATGTTAAAGAAAAGAGAAAGGTCTAGGCAATACATGTTTAGTCTACGGAAGTAAAGTAATATTCGATCTAGAGAAACTTAAACGTTTCAGAAAAATCAAAAGACCAACTATTTTTGCTTTTGCACCATCCATAGTTTGTTGTTCTGAACAGCATGTTAATGAGCAGATATGATTGAAATCCTAAATGGGAAAGACCACCTGTCATTGCATAATACAATATAATCATTCCAAGCAAATAAAATTACTGAACATAAAAAAGATTGTATATCAGCGGAAATGAACTTAGACTTGTGATATCTAGTGTGATGATAGCTGCACCAATACTCCTCAAGACCAATTAAATCTTGACGGAATCTGGTAGGATATTCTCTCTATTAATTAAGAGTAAGGCTGCTTCCGTTTGGACCTCTCCAGATTCGGCATCTCAGCAGGATTTCGACCGGACATTGTTGACGTAGTAGAATCTGGTAGGATACTGAATCATTGCTAAGACAATGAAATAAAAATGATTATCACTCGAAAAGAATAAAGTGAAATTAAAACCAAGTACAAGGTGGAACCTTTCTTCCAAATCATATTCCGCTTCTGAAAAGAAACATTCTACAGAAAAACAAATAGTAGAAACGAACTGTAACATTTCGGAAATCATAAATAGTTTTTTCCATTTGTTGCCACTAAACATAAATATTAAAAAAGAATTGGTTGAGCAGAATGAAAACAGTTGTGATCCAGAGATGGGATCTGGTGAGAAGAAGAATAATATAAGGGAAGGGGAATGAGAAGGTTAATGATTTGGCTGAGATACTAAAGGGCAGCTGAATTAAGGGGAGATATGGTGGACGATGACACGTTGATTCTCTGGAAGATGTTGTTGGCAACATTTGTTCTCTATGCTATTCTCGAGTCTTGTTCTCCTCCTCCTCTCTAAACGACGACGTAGAAAGACTTTGTGTATCGTTTCGGCCTGCTGATCTCTTACGACCCACTAATATAAGTTTCTTTTCTTTTCGAGAAAGAAAAGAAACTTACCAACAGGATGTATTTTTTTTCTTACATGAATATTCTTATTCACATTACTTTTATAGTATCATTCCTAACATTGATATTAAACTCAATGCTACCTATTCTAATCTCTCTCTTAAATATGTGTATTTCTTTACTTAAATATATTATTAAAATACTATTATTTAGAGTAATTTTTTATTTCCTACTACTTATAAAATGCTATGTTTCGAAATTTGTTTTGAAGGAAAATACTCTTTTAATCACTAGAGAACAAAGAAGACGTACTTGAAGAGTTTCAATTAGTTAATGATATTTTTATAAATACGTCATTTGATTTAATTATTTAGTTTAATTAATAATTCATTAGGTCTTAATGAGCTTGATTTATTTTAATTAGGATTTTACCAAATTAGTGATTTTGATTATTTTCTGGGTTGGAACTTGTTACCACTTTAAGTTTTTCCTCTTCACAAAGTATTTATTCACGGTGTAAGAAATGTTCACCTGCTATTGACAAGTAATATACAGATAGCTAAATAGGGTTTCGATGCCCACAAAGTTAACGTTTTAAATTACTCTTGTATTAGTAACTAGTAAGAGAAGAAAAATAGAATGATTGACTAATGGATTGGATTAATAAAGAAAGTAAAATTTAGGCTTAGTCCTCTTATTAAAGTTTAACATATTATCAATGTACCCTCTAATTTTTTAAAAACTATCAATAGCCCCTATAGTTTTAGTTTTACAACATGTCCCACCTATCATCAACTTTCATGAAAAATTCCAACTGCATGCTCCAAAATGATGTCTTTTTACGGGACACCACAACTTAGTTAGTTAGTTTATATCTTAGAGTCAAACTATTAGTTGTAGTTTAGTAACAATTATTTAAAAGCATTCTTTATCTTATACATATTTAAATGTATATGATAAAGTCCATGGGATAATTATATATTGTAAATGAAATTATAATGAGATTATAATGATGAAATTCACATTTTATTTATGTATTATCCCTAAATTATTTTCCGTCTAGACATTAATGGAATGTAAAAAGACTACCAGACTAAAGTATAGAGATACTTAAACAAGTGTGTGGTTGCTTGTTAGAGAACAAGTTTACTGAACTGATCTGATATAAGCAATTCATTTAAAATATTACTTGTATGTCTATGTAAATTCTCATTATGATGATTGTATAAGTGATCCTTTGATTTGAAATCTCCAAAGTTATCTTGTGTAGGGTTGCTATATTTTGATACTGCTTATGACTTACTCTAATCATAAGTCATTCAGTCGGTAATCATTGGATGTAGCATGAACTATACTGAAATAGTTGAGTGATCAAAATATGATTTATTACCCTAAAGTAATTAAGGAGAATATTATGTTTTTTTTATTAATGTTGATTCGAGAAATTCTTAGTCAAGTAGGATAATGTATTATAAATAGTTTACAAATATCATTAATTAAATCAATAGCTCATGGGAAAAAACTAATATGATTGGACTCAAAATAAAATACACATTAATTTCATGCTTTATGTCTAATCATAACATTATATGATGAAATGATTGAATTATACAAAAAAAATAAAACACAAAAAGGTTAGTCAAAACGACTTTGATATTTCCAAATACTTAGGTAGTCAAGATGTGTTACTAAAGAGCAATCTTGATTTATCATTATAAATTGTTTAATTAGATAATTAAAGATAAATTAAAAGGAGTTTTAATTTATCTAATTTTAATTACGAATTATAATTATAATTTATAATCATTCCCAACATATTTGGATACCTTTAGAGGCTAGAAACTTGTGTGGTTATAGTAATTGAGATGGATCGATTTCAAACAATTTGAAGGATACAAAAAGAATATGATCAAGCTTCGAAATAATGTAAGAATTAAGAATAATGTTTTATTATAATTTATGGGCTAATAATTTTATAGAATTAAAATGATTTTAGCTTTTGAGAGATAAAAATACGAAAAAGTTTTGTAATTATTGTATTGTGGTTGAGATTGGATCCCATCTTGATTTCCTAATAGTGATGTAAGAGTCATCTTTAATTCTATTATTTGATAAAATTATTTGAATGTTATTAATATTAAATTTTGGAATTGAAATTGCAAATAGTTGCAAACCTGAGATCAGATTTAGATGAAATCTGAAAATTAGCAATATGAAAAGTTCAACCAACACCATAATTTACAAGCTAAAAAAGTCAGTTGAGAAACTTTGTTCCTTTCGGTTGTTGGAAAACACCATAACCTAGTTCTAAAATCTGAAAAGTTCAGATTTAAAACGACCTAAACCTAGAAATGGAAGAAACCTTGTGTTTTTGTGTTGAACTAGGTTGTTGAGTTATCTTGTCCGATGTTGTGTTGGGTGGTCTCTGGAGATGATTCTTGCCAGCTGTAGCTGTTGTTGGCTGTAGAGATGAAGGATTGGCGGCAAGGCTGCCATTGGAGGAGCTATCGGAGCTCCATAAGGTGGCAGCGTGAACACACCAAAAGCTTGCGGCTGAAGGAAAGTGGCGACGTCTCCTGCAACATCGAGTGACAGTAGGCGACATTTAGTATGGTCAGTGACAACGGAAACCTGTTTCTAGAAAAATGACACGTTCCCCTGATGCGAAGACTTGCGTCTGGACATGCATTTCGTAGAAAGGCCAGTGCACTAGCTGGACAGTTTCCCACACCCATTTTATTTGATTTTCATATGCGTTTAAACCTTCTTTTAATTAAATTGGTTTAATTAAAATTAAGTAGGCTTAAATTCCTAATAAATTTGGAAAGCTGTTTCTAATTGTTTAATTGTTTTCAAAAGGTTGATTTTATTAAGAATGTTTTGGAATTTAGTTTAATTTTTTAAGGACTTGAATTATTAAATTAAATTAATTATCAAATCAATTCCAAAATTAAAGTAATTATTTTCTTAAAATGATTAAGATTAATAATCTATTGATTCCTAGTTTAATTTTAGAAAATTTTGTTTCTAAAATTAGAATTAATTAGTTTCAATTAGATTGAAATTAATTAATAGACTCCTTAAAATTAAGAAAAATGTT
>JAOSBO010000211.1:36912769-36933513 GCA_027563915.1 Erythroxylum rotundifolium | reverse complement strand
AAATAAGACGGGCCAAAAATGGCCCGCGGACGGCCCAAGGCCAGAGCGGGCTATGTGGGCCGGGCCATGGGCCGCTCCATCGACGGGCCAAAACGGCCCACGGGCCGTTTCGGCCCGCATGGGCTGGCCTTCTTTGGCCCGCCCTCTTTTTTCAATGGGCCGTGCCGGGCCACAGCCGGCCCAGGCCCAGCTCGGCCCATTGACATCCCTAGTGTTGAGAGAGAAGCTTGAGCAAGAACAAAGAGTGTCTTGTATATAGATATAGTAGTACGAGTGCTTGCGTTAACAAAGGCAATAAAGACAAATGAATGAAGAATGGAATGTTGACAATAAAGATGGCAATCGATGTAAGAAATGTATGAGCAACTTGATGGTGAACGTTATGAACGTTACCCAAGTTTTGGAGCAAGGCATTCAACAATCTCCTACTTGATTCAAAACTTGAAATAAAATATAACAATTTAGGATAAAAATAGATGAACAACTAGGTGAACTAAACCATGAACTTGGTGTCTAAGAAATTTCGGAGACAGAATCTGCTAGAGAAATAAACAACCTCAAAATGTCATGGTCTCATGATCGCTCTAGAGAGATAGCCCAAATACTCTCATAAGTGGGTGACTAGCCTCTCACAATCACGTAGGTGAGTCCATCAGGTGTGTATTACTCACATCACCCAAACTTGGGCTGTGGAACTCATTAAGGATTAAATAATCCAACCTCTCATGCTAAAGGACACTAGTCAATAACTGAATATCTCAGTATTATTCTAAAAACAACATACAAGTAAGTAGTCACCACATAACTTTATTTGACCCATTGAACTTGGTTTTGCAAGTCGGGTGTCCATTATGAGATTACTACATAATTGGGCTCAACCCCATCTCTTTAGCATGCTCTGAAACTAGTTTTCTACTCAAAGCTTTTTTAAACGGATCCACTAAGTTTCTCTCTGACTTGACATAGTCTAAAAAGATTACACCATGTCTAATTAAAGTACAAACAATTTTATGTCTCAATCTGATTTGTCTACTTTTGCCATTATATGCCTTATTTTTGGTAACATGAATGGCAGCCTGCCAATCACAATGAAATAATACAGAAGGAATTGGTTTTTCCCAAAGTAGGATATCTGCTAAGAGATTCGTTAGCCACTTAGCTTCCCTTCCTACCAACTCCAAAGCTATAAACTCAGCCTCCATTGTTGATCTCGCAATAAACGTTTGCTTGGAAGATTTCCAAGACACTGTAGCTCCTGCCAAGGTAAAAATATAACCACTAGTAGAGTGTATACCATTACTCTCCGTAACCCAGTTAACATCAGAATACCACTCCAATACAGGAGGATATCCACCAAAAGATAATTCATAATACACAGTACCTTTCAATGCTCTTGACTAGGATTATGACTAGGATTATGAGTATACCTACCAAGTCTACTCATACAGTATGCAATATAAGGACGATAATAGTTCATCAAGAACATCACATTACTAAGAATTTTAGTATACTCAGCTTGGTTTTCACTGTCACCAAGATTTTTCTCTAAAGCAACACTAGTGTCATAGGGAGTCTTGACTCAATCAACATCATATTAACCAAACTTCTTTAAAGTTTTCTCAACATAATGAGTTTGATTCAACCTAAAACCACAGTTAGTCCTATCAACTTTGATTCCCAAAATAAAGTCCACAGGTCCAAGATCTTTCATATCAAAAGAAGACTTTAACAAACTCTTGGTAGTGTCAATGACAGATACACTAGTACCAAACATAAGCATATCATCCACATAAGGAGTTATGATTACATAGCCATTGATATTAGATTTCACGTAAATGTAAGAATCAACATCACAAGAGGTGAAACTATGTTTGAAAATCCCACATTCAAATTTCTCATGCCACTGCTTGAAAGCTTGTTTAAGTCCATACAAAGACTTAACCAATTACACACCTTTGCTCTTGACCAGGCACTCTAAACCCTTCGGGTTGGACCATATAATCTCCTTATATAGATCAACATTCAAGAAAGCCGTTTTAACATCCATTTGGTACATATGAAGTTTAAATACTGAGGCAATAGCAATCAACATCCCTGTAGATGCAATTTTAGTAACAGGAGAGTAAGTGTAAAAAAAGTCCAATCTTTCTTTTTGTTTAAAGCCTTTAATTACAAGTCTTGCCTTGAACCTCTCAATAGTTCCTTTAAGTTTCAATTTCTTTTTGAAAATCCACTGCACTCCAAAGGCTTATACCCTCGAAGTAGATCAACTAAAACCTAAATTTTATTAGACATGATTGACTCTAACTCACTATCTATGGCTTCCTTCCAAAATGTAGCATCCATAGATCTCATTGCTTCCTCATAAGTTTTGGAATCTTCCTTTATAATATAAGTAACCACAAAACATCATTTATCTCCTTAGGTTTTTTCACCACAAAGGAAGAAATAAACTTAGGACCAAAACTAGTGGGTACTCTAGCTCTTTTTCTCCTCCTTAGTTCAACAACTTCCTCTTCTTCTATGTCACTATTGGTAGAAGAATTAGGGACAAATTCTCTAGACACTTGCACACTCATTTTTATAGGAAATATATCCTCAAAGAATACTGCATCTCTTGACTCTAAAATTGGTCTATAAGTGTTAGATCCCTCTTCCTTAACCATAAATCTATAGGCAGCACTATTAGAGACATATCCCACAAAAATTGAATCAACGGTCTTAGGCCTAATTTTCTTCCTTTTGTATTCAGGTAGAGCAATCTTAGCAAGACACCCCTACACTTTCAAAAAACATAGCTTAGGTGGATAACCTTTCCAAATTTCATAAGGCATTTGATATAGTTTCTTCTGAGGGACTCTGTTTATAACCTAACAAGTTGAAAGAATAGCTCCCCTCCATATAAAATCAGGTAAACTGGAGGAAATTAACATTGCACTTATCATATCCTTAAGTGTTCAGTTTTTCCTTTCAGCTATTCCATTTTGTTCAGGTGTATAAGGGGCTGAAAACTTATGAATAGTCCCAACTTTTGCACAATAATCAGCAAGAAAATCAGTACTATACTCACCACCTCAATCAGATCTTAATCTCTTAATTTTCCTTTCTAATTGGTTTTCAACCTCAACTTTATATTTTATGAACATTTCCTCTGCATCATTTTTATTTTTCAATAAGTAAATCTAGAGCAATCATCTATAAAGGTAATATAATATCTCATACCTCCTTTACTCATACAATTCTTAAAATCATCCAAGTCTGTATGCACCAAGTCTAACAATTGTGGCTCTCTCTTGATTACTGACTTAAGAGGTTTCTTAGAGTGCTTAACATCAACACAAATATGACATTTTTCCATTTCATTAGTGATCTTGTTAGGTAACAAGTTTAAGCTTTGCATCCTTTTAATAGACCTCATAGACACATGCCCAAGTTTAGAGTTCCATAAGTGTAAAGAGTCAACCATATAAGCAAACGAAGTAGAAGCATTCATTTCAACGTTAAGTACAAATAAGCCCCCGTTACAAAACCCTTTTCTAATAAAGTTCACATTCTTAGTCAGAACTAGGTTATCAGAATCAAAGGTCAGTTTAACATCGACTTTGCTAAGCAATACACCATAAATCAAGTTTCTACGTAGATTAGGAACAAATAAAACATTTTCTAATGCCAACACTTTTCCAAAAGTGAGTTTGAGAGTGACTTTGCCAACTCCTTGGACAGGAACTTCGCTAGAGTTACCCATGTATACAAATTCACCATCTGCAGCTTCATTCAACTCCTTGAATAGGTCCTTTTTGGTGCAAATGTGGCATGTGGCTCCTGTGTCAACGATCCACTCGACCAAATTTCTAGCAAGGTTGAGTTCGGACACCATAGCATTAACGATCTCCTCGTCGTCACCAACTTTAACCATATTAGCTTGAGGCTTACCAAAATTCTTCGAGTTACTCTGTTGGTATCCCTTCTAGTTTCCTTTTCCAAACTGTCGTGGTTTCTAACCTTAGCCTTTCTTCTCATAGTTGATTCTAGCTTGACAATTGGCAGCAGGATGACTTGGCTTGTGACACCAACAACAGTCACCATTAATCCTTTTACGCCTAAACAGACCCTGCTTGTTGTTGAAAGACTTGTTTTGTCCACCATTCTTCTTAAAGTTATTAACATTTCTATGTTCTACCATATGAGCCTTAACAGTAGGGACAAGGGTGAGTGTTTTGGTCTTATCTTGTACACGGTTGGTATCCTTAGCCTTTGTATGTCCTATTAACTCCTGAAGCTTCATGTCTTTCTTCTTATGAATCAATTGGTTTTTATACTCATTCCACGAGGCAGGTAGTTTCTCAATAAGGGCATTAGTTTGAAACAACTCACAAATGTTCAAACCTTTAGTAAGGATTTTAGCAACTAGGTTTTCATACTCATGTAGTTGGTCTATAATAAGCTTATTATCAACGACGGTAAATTTTAACCACCTAGTAACTGCATATTTTTTAGTACCGCCATCATCCGTTCCGTATTTCACTTCTAAAGTATCCCAAATTTCCTTAGTGGTTTTGTACTTGCAGTAGATATCAAATAAAGGGTTAGTCATATGGTTGAGTAACACTCCCCTAATGGTACGATTATCCTTAATAGTCTTAGGATGAGTGTTGTCACTATGAGTCTCTTGAAACAGTACGTATTCGATCTTGTATTGTTGAAAGTAAAACAAAATTTTCTCAGACCATCATTTAAAATTTTTCCCATCTAGGGGCTCTAATCTAGTAAGGTTAGATATAATTTTCGGAGCCATAGTGAAAGAGGCAGAACCTAAGTTTGTCTCATTCGTAGACAACATAATTCCAACTTATATCGAAATTAAATACACAGCAGCAAATAACGCAGAAATTTCCAACAATCAGTAGCAAACCTGAAAATAGTAACAAGTAGAACATCACAATTTTCGATAGCAGTAGTAACGTAAAAAATAATTTCCTACTTAGATTGTTAGCAAAAATAACAATAAAGTAAAATTGAAATGACTTATTTGAAGGCAAGGCATCGTGAAAAAACACTACCCTAAGTCGAAAATTTCCCCTCTACGGTGCAGCAGGACAACAAGATTTAACCTCAGGGTTAATGCGTTCTCCACTAGCTTCGGTGCACTCTAAAGAGCGGTGTAGGAACTATTTCCAAAAATTAATAAATGGATACAAAGGCAGAATAGAAAAAACAAGAATGTATGTGTTTAAAAAATATTTTTATGTGAAAGATGTGTGACTTATATAGAAAAAAGTAGTTTGAGAATCGTGAGTGTGGGAAAAGCTTTAAGAATGGTGACTCTGAAAAAAGCTTTGAGAATTGTGAGTGTTGGGAGAGAAGCTTTGAGAACCGTAAGTGTTGGGAGAGAAGCTTTGAGAACCGTGAGTATTGAGAGAGAAGCTTGAGCAGAACTGTGAGTATTGAGAGAGAAGCTTGAGTAAGAACAAAGAGTGTCTTGCATATATATAGTAATACGAATGCTTGGGTTAACAAAGGCAATAAAGACACATTAATGAAGAATGGAACTGGTGCAGTTCCAATCAGAGTTAAGAAGAAATATGTTTGAGAATAAGATGATATTTTGATAATTCAATTGCTGATTTTCAGCTGCTGAAACAATAGAAATAAATAGGAAAATTGCAACAACTCTATCCTATTTCTAAGGAAAAATAACGGCTTGACCTACTCCTAAGTCCTAAGGACTCTAAGAAAGTGCAGCAGTGCACAACCAATGGATTAACTAATTGGCACTTATTCAAAAAACAAAATAACAAAAATGAAAATTACTAAGATAATATAAATAAACTAACTACTCCTATTCTTTGCAAGCTGTTAACGTATCAATGCCTTCCCCTTAAACAGGAACCTTGTCCTCAAGGTTCATAAACTCATTTGCCATCTCCACCACCCAAATCCTCTGGAATTCCTTCTAATAATAACGGTTGCAGTCCTCAACACTTATGTCCGGGTGTGAATTTCTCAT
Organism: Erythroxylum rotundifolium; assembly: GCA_027563915.1. NCBI lineage: Eukaryota > Viridiplantae > Streptophyta > Magnoliopsida > Malpighiales > Erythroxylaceae > Erythroxylum > Erythroxylum rotundifolium. The sequence continues at coordinate 36,927,506 of JAOSBO010000211.1, read as the reverse complement.
CGCAGTTGAAACAAAGTCCAGCAGTCCTTCGATTTTGCATCTCCTCCCAATTTAGATGCTTCATTGGCGTTATTGGCTTGGGTCTTGTTGGTGAAAGTAAGTTAGCAACAGGTTGGGAATGAAGCGGTTTGTCTCGTCTACGAATCAAGCTATTCATTTCGCATTCTTGCTAAGCTAATTGCTTCTTTCAATGATTTTGGTTTGAATATCTGATCCCATCTACAATTTCGGGCTTAAGACCTCCCATGAATGTGCCTACCAAAGCTTTTTGAGACTGTCCCCGCACATGATTTCCCAGTCTCTCGAATTCCTTCTGGTAGTCATGCAAGGTCCCTGCTTATACTATTTTTGACAAAGTTTGTCAAAATCCTCGCATTCAGTAGGACCAAAACGAGCCCATAGTTCCTCCACAAAGCCTTCCCATGTCAGTGTTGTTACCTCTTCCGCGAACGTGCGACGTAGCCACTGCCACCACGTGTTTGCTTCCCCATGAAGGTGATAGGAAGCAAGAGATACTTTTTCCGCGGCTGCGGTTCCTTGATATTCAAAGAATTGATCCACTTTGGTGAACCATTTTGTGAGATCATCACCGGAATATTTAGGAAATTCAAGTTTTAATTGTTAGCTTAGAAGAAAACATTGGCCTTCCTCCGTTTCGGAATTCTTCTCTGTTAATGCGAACCTGGATGTTACGCTCACCAGCACTGTTGGCTCCATCTCTGTTAGGAAGCACCATCTCAGAAAATTTTGTTACTACTGCTTCAATCCGCTGCAGTTTTTCGATGATGCCAAGTTTCATCTTGGTCATATCGTCTTGAAGCTGTCTAAGGGCTGCCTCAAGATTTGCAATTCTTTCCTTGTTGGTTGCCATGGCTCTGATACCACTGGTGTTGTCCCAATCAGAGTTAAGAAGAAATACGTTTGAGAATAAGATGAAATTTTGATAATTCAATTGCTGATTTCTATATGCTCAAACAATAGAAATAAATAGGAAAATTGCAACAACTCTATCCTATTTCTAAGGAAAAATAACGGTTTGACCTACTCCTAAGTCCTAAGGACTCTAAGAATGTGCAGTAGTGCACAACTAATGGATTAACTAATTGGCACTTATTCCAAAAAACAAAAATGAAAATTACTAAGATAATATAAATAAAATAACTACTCCTATTCTTATGCAAGCTGTTAACATATCAGGAACGTTGATAATAAAGATGGCAATCAATGTAAGAAACGTATGAGCAACTTGATGTTGAACGTTACCCAAGGAACCACTGTTCGGTTTTTAGGGGCTATTAACGGTACCCAGGTATGGGTGTTATTGGACAGGGGAAGCTCATATAATTTTATACAACCTAGAGTGGCTCGACATCTACAGCTTCCCATTGAACCAGATCATGGGGTCAAAGTGATGGTTGGAAACGACCAGTTCTTAGTAGCTTAGGGTATTATAAGAGCATTACCAGTTCGAATTAATGGTTAGGTAGTCCCCTTCACTGCTTATGTCTTTGTTGTATCCGGGAATGACGTGGTAATAGGAGCTTCATAGTTGGCTACACTTGGTGCTCACATTGCTAATTATAAGGAAGCAGACATTTAATATCACGATGGTGAGCATTTGGTGACATTGCAAGGCATAAAATCTGCTCTTCTTACTCCTGCTACATACCACCATATGCAGAGAATACAAGTCACCAAGGCTATTGCTGAGTTATATGTTCTGATATCCACCTCTTCATTACACAAGCAGATCCGCTCATTCAAGTATCGGATGATATATCCAAGGATATAAAGCAGTTGTTACAGAAACAAATTTATGCGTTTGAAGCACCTTGAGGGTTACCCCATATCAGCACACACGGCCATGCCATTCCTCTTCAGGATGAGGTTACAACAGTTAAGGTAAGGCTTTATCGATACTTGTTTACTCAGAAGTCTGAAATTGAAAAGATGGTCGAAGAGATGCTGCGTGAAGGAATCATTCAACCCAGTACCAGTCCGTTTTCAGCACCTATGGTATTGGTCAAGAAGAAGAACAACACTTGGCGCTTCTGCATGGATTATCAAGCCTTGAATGTCGTTACCGTTAAGGATTCATATCTAGTTCCCACAGTAGATGAGTTACTTGATGAGCTCTATGGATCTCAGTTCTTTTCGAAGCTAGATCTTTAATCCGAATATCACAAATATTAGTAAGGCCTAAAGATCGTCCAAAGACAGCATTTCGCACTCATCATGACCATTATGAATGGTTAGTTATGTCATTTGCTTAACCAACACTCTTGCTGCTTTTCAATCTCTTATGAACTATGTAGCACGGACATGGTAAAATGGAGTCGTGTCCATGTTGGATACCACCTGACCCGCGATGGACACATGTCCGATACGTTTCCTTACATGTTAGAATTAAAAAATTATTTTTGTTAGCTTGGACATATCTAAACGCGACTCGGACATGACTGGATTCAAAATCTCGACCATTTACCATCCGAGCAAATTATTTTTAATCCTAACCTTTGACTATTTATTTCTTTGTCTACTTTTGGATGGATAGGAGATTGTAGACAAATTGCTTAATGGAATACGTGCTCCATATTTTTGATAGGGGCTTATAAAGTATCAAATATGTATGAACTATTAAGATGATGGAAATCTTAAAACACATCAATCAATATATATCATATTATGAATTTTGAATTTTTTCTTAATGCTAATATATATGTCCGTGTCGTGTCGTGTGTCTGTATCTGTGTCTGTTTCCATGCTTCTCAGCTTATGAATGAAATTTTCAAGTCTTTCTTGCAAAAATTTGTTTTGGTTTTCTTCGACTATATTTTGGTTTATAATTCCAACTGGATGCTTCATTTATATCACTTGGAAATAGTATTAACTCGTTTACAACAACAATGTTTGTATGCTAAGCTTTCTAAGTGTATGTTTGGGAAAACCAAAATAACATATCTAGGTCATATTGTTTCTGGCCAAAGGGTATAAGTAGATCCAGAAAAAATATAGGCAGTAAAGAATGGCCTACCCCATCATCCATGACACAAGTGCGAGCTTTTTTGGGGTTAACGGGTGAAACAACCTAAGTCCGATGTTGCCTTAGGGTTACTTCAAATTTTAACCAAGGATTGCATATAATGCAACCTTGGGTCATTCTTTTTGAGGAGCCGAAAATGAAATTAAATTCCTAAGTAACTAAATGCAATGTAACCTAAACTATAGAATAGGATTTGATTTGATTAACTATCAATAAAATTGCAATGATAAAAGCAACCCTCTAATTCAACAGCATAGGCAATTATCACTTAAACAGATATGAGAGTTAAAAACAATGAACCAAAAGTTATATTTAAGCTTTTAATCCAACAACTGAGCCACTTCGAATTGTCACAAGAGTATTTTCCAAAGTCCCAGTCTACTAATTGCTACCAGAATAGTAAAATAGAACTAAGGATACTAAAAACCAATGCTCGACTATTACTCAATAATTAATAAAACATAATTAAAGCCAGCAACCGATAGAATGATTCAATAAGCCACCTTGAATAATCGCCAAATAGTCAACAAAATCTCAATACAAAGTCTTGACCCAAAACAAAGGAATGAAATTAAGTCATATTCAACACAATATCAGTCGTTAAATAATAACCCAGCCACATAAATCTTCCAATACAAGATATAATCAGTACGCAACTCCAAATAATTAAATAGTTATCCTAAGACCTAAGAATCAATAAATAATTAAATGAGTATGAGATTAATGTAGCTTAAACTCCCTTATGAAGACCCACACTCTTGCCATTGCCATTAAATCGGAGGATCAAGACAAACTAGCCATGGAAGACCTTAGAAGCTACTGCCAACAATGAACACCAATCAACTGTGGAAGATGAGAATAAGGTTTAGATTTGTGGGATATAAGGAAAAACAAAAAACGAAAACTATGTCTCCATGAGTGGAGACTGTTGCTTCAAATAAAAACCTTCTTCTCCTTTTTGTTTTCTATGTTCTGGTCCTCTCTTTTTTTTCGAAACAATGCACGCTGAAACCCTTCTTTTCTGCATGTTTTTTTCACTTCCACTTTTCAGCCTGTGTGTCCTGTTTTGCCTTCACCACTTCATTTTAGCTGCCTCTCCTCAACGTCTGCGTTTTTTGTTTCCACGTCTTCGTTTCTGCTAGCACGTTTGCTTCTTCTTTTTATTTAAAACCAAAGCACAGCTAGGGATGACAGTCCCAACCTGACTCGGCTCGTTTTTTGCCTGAATTGATCGGGACACAGGTCGGCCAGTGGCCCTCCATAACCCAGGCCCTAGGCCCGGCCCACTGCTATCTCTATGCACACCATGGTTCCAGCCCTCTAATTCTTTTGTCTTGCGTTTTCTTTTTATTCCCCGAAAACAATGCACACACTCTACGTCTGCGTTTTTTGTTCATTTGACTTGCGTTTTGGATTCTTCTCCCTTCCAGCCGCTTGTGCTGCGTCGTTTAGCTCCTTGCCTCACTTGGTTGTATGCCCATCTGCACATCGTTTTGGTCCTGGTTGGTGTGTCAATTGCTGCGCGTTTTGCCTCCTTGCCTCACCATGCTGTGTCGTTTTGTGGTCTTTTGTTTGTCTCCCATTGCTGTGTTGTTTTGGATTTTCTTTGCTTGGGCTGTGTGCTGAGGCGTTATATGACAATTTTGTCCCTATAAATACAAATTAAATGTAAGGTACAATAATTCAAATAATATTCAAATAGTGCAATAAAGTCTAATTATAGTGATAAAAACTCATCCAAATGATATGAATATATATATAAATAAATGAGTTTGTCAACGAGATACTATTGCCACTTTATTGAGAAGCATGCTTTACAAAAAGATGGTTTTTTGTGGAATGAAAAAAGCACAAAATGTTTTTGTTCAGCTCAAGCAATTATTAACTTAAATTAATTAAAAACTTTACGTCCAATCAAATATATCCTTAAAGTCTAACTGAACTAAATAAACTTGGCTCAAATTAATAATTTATAATAATTATTTTAAATTAGTACTTTAAGTTTAATTGGTTCGGGTTGAATTTAGGTGTTGAAGTAGAAGAAAATGAGTATTTTAAGAAATTAAAATTTATAAAAAATAAAAATAAGATAATTTTTGTAAAATTTCTTAAACCAAGCCTATACCTTTATTCTTCACCCGTCCATTTAGACCATGCTATTCAAGGCTTCACCTCATCTGATTTTATCAATTTTCATATGGTTCCTAACTTCAACTAAATTATACAAGGATAAAATGCATAAATATCCCCAAAATTTTTTTGAAAACCCCTTTAATATTAAAATTTTCGAAAAAAATTCCTTTTAGTTTTTAATTTTTTGAGAAAAAATACCTTTTTTTAAGACTTCAGTTAAAAAGTAACTATAAAATACATCCCGCATGAACATGACACTTACACTAATCAAATGTTGCTTACATAATCATTCAACCACAACAACAAAATAAGGAGTTTTTAGACGCTTATGCTTAGACGCATCTAGTAAATGTCTAAAATAATATAAAAATTGATAGAATATTTAGGCATTTAGTTAAGATGGTAAAAGTTGTCTTAAAAAATATGCTAAAAAAGTGTCCAAAACTTAAAATTGTCGTTATCAATAATATAATAAATTAATTTAAATTTAAGTATAAATTTTGATTTACTTTGTCATAATAATAATTACTAATACAAATTCCATTTATTTCAATACAACGTTTCATTATTAAAAATTAAATTAAAAATAAATAAAATTATCCTTCTCAATAAAAACAAAAGATGACTATTATCATTTGCGACCTCGATAGTTTTCCGCAAATATTACTTAGAAAAAAATTCTCTTAAAAGTATTTTCCTTAAAATTTTAAGAAATAATTTCAATAGTTAAAAATTTTAATAGGTTTAAATTTTTAACATTGTTAATAATACAACACCAAAATAAGGAGATTATAAAATGAAAGTCTTTTACTCCAAAAGTTAGTATACTGCGTTAGTCAACCAAACGTGTTACTCTCCTCTGCTCCGCTTTGCTCCTCCATCTCACTCTCTTCTCCGCTCTGCTCCTCCATCTCACTCGCTTCTGGCGAAACTCTCTCTCTCTCTCTCGCTAACCACGAACAACAAACTCTCTACCAATCTTCTCCTAGGATTGGTATAGAGAATTCCTTGGCTTTGACCCATTTAAAATCCTAGATTCCTCTTCCATTATCTACAGGAATCTCTCTCTCTCTTTGTCGTATTTGATTTCTAGATGGCTGATTCTTTAATGAATGTGGCAAGTACATGTAACAATCAATTTGGATTTGGAACAAAATTGTGATTCTGTGTTTTCCATGCTTCCCAGTTGGAAGATTTGGCACTAGATTATCTTTCCAATTCTATGGCTTGTTTCTTCAGGTATTGCTGTGATCCTTGAAGTACCTATGATTTTGTTTTCTTGATGAATATATTCTAACTCTATGTCTTAAGGATAAATGAACAGAAAACGAAAATTATTCTTATTTATTTGGAGGATATAAATGAGATACATAAATGTCGTATGTTTTGGCTACGCGAAATTTGGGGTAAATATTTTAACAAACTTGAGGATTGTTTCTCCTCTATTTCTTCTTTTTCTCCTCTATTTCTTCTTTTTCTAATACGATGGCATCCTTGGCTGTGGTTTTTTCTCCCTATAGTGATGTGTTTATGATATTTGTCTACACATTATCTAACAAGGCTTTTCTTTCCTGTTGCATGTTGTACTCTGCACGAATTAAAATATGAAGAGAACTTGGTCAAGGCGGTGCAATGCTTGAATGATATGGTTACTAACTGATTCATGTAGAAGAATGCTTAAAATACATATCTACATTGCGGGATCCTGCTATTTTTCGATTTGTGTTATCCCTCAGGTAGGAAGATTTTCCATTTGATTGTTTAATGGTTTTCACATCTCTTTCTTTGTCATTTTAGTTCTTTTATGTATGGAACACAGATTTTTTTACTAAATGCAAAAACTATTCAAGATTTAATGTTGCCTTTCTATTTGTGATCAATCCCATACCATGCTTGTTTGAGTTTACATTGTTATTTCACATCTGAATCATGCCTCTAGCTTTCATCTTCCATTCGGCTATTCAATAGCTTGGAGGTGATTTTAAGTTCCTTTTTACAAGTCCATGGTATTGATCTGGGTAGAGATATATCGGACTATTACATGAGACAAATCATAGTTTACTTTTCTTGGAATCATTTTTATTTTATGTGATGAATTAGGTGAATCTCTGTGTATGAGATGGCCTACTCGTCTATCTCGTTATCTCTACACCATGTACGCACATTTTGTTTGGAAGAATTATCAACATATATGTATAGGGATCAAAATGTTGATTTTATTTTATTCTCTTAACTGGTCTACAGGACTTACTGCTAAAGTGATTGGTAGAACAAGAGCAATGTCTGATGTCCTTGGTGCTTTCTTTGACTTCTCTTACATGCTGCAGTCCAAGGTATGATGTGCTTATACTTTTAGTATACAAACAAGACACTCAACAAGTTACATGGAGAAAATGGATGGTTTAATGGAGGGCAATGATCTTTGTGGCATTTCTACCTTTTGAAATTAGTTATTCTTCCCTTTCTTGAAATGAATATATTGCTAAAAGTAAGTATTATTTACCTAATCTCACAAAAGAACAATGGGTGAGATTGATGTTACACATGGTGGTTTTTGATTGTTGTTTCTTGGGTTTCATTGTTAGGTTAATAGGACAAGCAGCTAACGATGATAGTGGAGGACATATCGAAGGCACTTGGGGAGCTAAGCTCAGGATTGTGTACACCAAACTTGATTTTGGGATATCAAGGATTTTCTTTTCATTTAGCCCTCACTATCTCAGCATGAGCTTCCTACAAACTTGGGGTATGTGTTCCTAGTCTATTTGTTCTTGAGTGGATCAAAAGTTTTCTCTATTTCGACCTGATAATAAAGGAAACTATTGTTGAAATGTGTATAAATTTGTGAATGAAAAAGCGAGGAGGGGCATTCATGTTTGGAATATTCAGTTTGCTAATTATACTACAAAAGTAGCAAGCAGATAAGCGGATAAGTGTTGTCATTTTTGGAATATTCAGTTTGTTGATTATTTTGCTGCATATCCTTATCGAGAGCATAATACTACAGGTGTTATCTTTTTGTCACCTATTACATGTTCTGTATATGTTCAATGCTGATATCCATTGACACATCTAGTTTTTAGGCATATTAAGTTTATGAGAGGTAGCTTGTCATGAAATGCCTCCGAAGATGGCACACAAAAGTTATGAGAAGTGTCCTCTTGAGGTTGATTCAAACTTCATTCACATAATCTGTTTTGGTTGAAAAGAACTGTTCCACTTTATCAAGGAAACTTCTAGGAAATCTGGAATGCAACACTTTAGACATGTCAAGAACCAACTGCTTGTGCTTGGAAGAAATCTCTTCTATTGTTTTTGTTGCTCTGCATCTTATCTTGCCAATTTTGCTGTTGTTGCCAAAGGGACTACCTCTAGTTGACCTTTTTGTGATCTGATTTCATTTTAATGAATTTTTTTTATGCATTGGCAATATTAAAAAGTTAAATAATGTAAATATTTGATTAATAAAATAAGACGGTCGTCACTTGAAGAAAAATGGGTTCCTTAACATACGTATCTATAGGTGTCTCATATACATATGCATGTGTTTGTCTTTCCCTGACTAAATCTCTCTCTTTCTTTGTTACTCTGTACTGTCTCACATTTCACACACAGGCTCACACATTCACCCGTATGCACAAACACACGCAGAGACTATCCTCGTGAAAAAGCTTTGAGCTTTGGTCTTAGTTAGCTAGTGGCCTAAATGGGTTCTTGTTTCCTAGAGAAATGAAGATCACCGAAAACTTGAATTCCACTACTGCATTTCAGGCCAACTCCTTAGCTTCCAAGGTCCTAAACCCACCTCCTGACTCAAATATCAGAACCTCCCCCAAGCCCCGCCGAAGGACCCGGAACCCGAGCTTAACTCGATTGAAGAGAGTCGGAGCTCCTATTGGAAGGCACAGCGGACCCAAGACGCCCTTACTGAAATGGAAAATCAAAGATAGAGTGGTCAATGTTGACGATGAAGACGGTGGTGAGGCGGCGAGGGAGGAGGAGAAGAAGAATGGTGGGTCGAAAGGCCGTCGGAGAAGCGTGAAAGTTGTGACGGCAAGGAGGCTTGCTGCTAGGTTGTGGCGATTGCAGCTGTCGGAAATGGTGGTCGGTGGTGGTGGACAGAGGAGGAGGAGTAGGAAGGATCTGGTAGGGTTTTAGGTGGTTTTCTCTCTTGCCTTGTCCTTGTTGTTTGCTCTAGAAAGATCAGTGTTTTGTTTTATTTTAATTTAATTTGGATGACAAAGTGACTAAGTTGAATGTGGGTTAATGATTCTTCTTTGTGTGATGACTGTGGTTTGATCGAGTGGTTAAAGTTTATAAGTTATGATTGGTTGTTGCTTAGTTTAAAAGTTTGTCTTCACGATGATGATATTCATATTAGCAGTAATACGATTTATTCTCGTGATTTGTTTTTACGCATTGTCAGTGCGCTTGAGCAACCTATTTAGTAGTTATTGCCTTTTCGGTCCCACAAAGGACACGTTGTGAGTGGGCTATATTCGTTTCACTTCTTTAATGCCAAGCATCGAAGTAAATTATGACTGATCTTAAAAAATGCAAAAATTAAGAAAGTTTTTTTTGACGTAAAAAACTGTCTAAAAGTGAGATATATTGACAGGAAAAAAACATCTTAAAATATACACAAAGCGTCTAAAATGTATATTTTCGACGCATTTATGTGTAAATAGATTTTCGACGCTTAGATGCGTAAAAAAACTATATTTTTTCGACACTTAAATGTGTAAAAAATTTATGTTTTTTCTACACATCTATGTGTCTAAGAAAATTGTCGAAAATAATTTTTATGACACCTGTTTTTTTTTACGCTTTATAAAGCGTCTAAATTTATTTTTAAGAAGCAAAAAAGCGTCTAAAAATTTCATCTTTTATGTCTAAATGTTTACAAGTGATAAATAAATTGTTTTTAACATATTTGATCTAATATTAGAATGGAAATTTCCAGAATCATATTTTAAGATCATTAATTTTGGTCTCAATGTTAGCTTATGGGCCAAGATAGTGAGCCTTTTATTATGATAAGAAGTCAATGATGGGTTACTTTTATTGTGATAAGAAAAGAGCAAAGGAAACAATCCAGGTTAATATAAAAAAATATGTCTTCTTTGTACACACCTTATTTTGTAATCATAAATGAGAAGAAGAAAGAATTACTTAACTCGTTTTTGTTTGTTACTAGTGAATTTTTTAATTTGAGTGTTGTTTTAAATCAAATTTCATAAAGAAACTTGAAGTTAATAGGGGAATGTTCTTAACTATCACAGTAATTGTTTCAAATGGCATGTTGCAAGATCTCTTTAGCTAAAAAATGGAGAAATACAAAGATACACGTGGTAATTTTGGGAGATGTCCATTACAATATGTTAAATTGTCAAACTTAATTCAAGTATATATTTCTTCATTAGTGTTTAGGGTCTAAAAATAATCATCACTTTATCTTATTTATAAGATTACTTTTATTATCTTTTAGTTATTTGGTAGAACTAATTTGGAAGGAATGTTCCAAAATTACAAGGATTTATAATTTAAATCCTTAACCAATGTGTGAGTGCAATTAGGTGTGAAAGGAATTAGATTATATTTAAGTTCATCCAATAAAAAATGAAATATATTAGAGCATGAGAACTTAAATGATCTGATTTTTTTAATACAACTTAAAGATTCAAGAAAGTTATTTATTTATTTATTATTAATAATTTAAAAATATTTTCGTATACTTCCATACTAAGTTAAAAATCTATTTTTATTTGTTTGCTAAAAATCTTAATAGAAGAAATAATTTTATTGATCTAAGTTGCCTCAATCATATTGATCTCTTAGCATATTTAGTTTTAGATGAGCCAAATTATATATCTAAGAGTGAACTACAAGATGATCTTTGATTGAAAAGTATTTATCTGTTAATTGGTACATTGAACTTGAAAGATAGTGATGATGAGATCCCTCGATGAAGACTTTATACCAAATAAAAGTTAGGGCTAACATGATTTAAGTGGATATGCCGCACCCTATAACCATTATTAAGACCTTTTGATTTATATATTAAATTCATGTTTATTGGTGGTAAATATATGATTCATAAGTAAGATTATAGAAATAACTCGCTATGTTTTGATTCAAGAGCTTAATGAATTATAAACACTTTGAGTGTATAAAGTGAAATCCTTAAGAGGGTTTCAAGTCTTGTTTCATTTGATTTTGATGGAGTTAATGAGGTGCTATGTTTTTATTATAAAAGTTTGTCCTATGAGTGCAATTACTATTTTATCTTAAACCTTTAATACATATTAACTTTTAGGATATTTTTGGATGACATGAAAGAGGATGAGAGGTTGCTAAGAGGATAATTGATATATGCTTGAGGACAAGTATGAGGCTGGTATGGGTGAATTTGATAAGATGTGATTTAGTTATATTAATTAAATTCATCTATTTAGTTTTGGGTTGATTTTTTTCTTAATTAGTAAAATTAATATTTATTTTGTTTTAAGAGGTGATAAGAAGAGATTGAACCAAATTTGGCTTGAAATAACTCATTAGAGCATCATTTGTCAAAGCTGTAAATTTTGGAAGGAAAAATATTGTTGAAGCTAATAAGTGAGATCATGCCTAGTGTCAGATTCACTCTAAGAAATTTAGTTTAATTAGGAGAATCATTCCTAACCTTATTTTATGGTGATTTTGATTTTTTTAAAAATGATTATCACTATAATATTGAAAGAAGTTAGTTGTTGGGTAGGAGAAAAATAGGAAAATGTTATATACAGTCTCATATTATTCCCTTTTGTCTTTCTTTTGTTTTGTTTTCTTGTTTCGTCTATCTTTGACGTGGAACTATAGTCATATATGGCTAAATTTAAAATTTTTTATTAAAAGAAAATCAAAGCTCTAGTTGTAAAAAAACTTTGGGAGGTTTTGCTCTAAGCCAAAATTTTTATTTTAATTCAAATATTTCTTGTTTTGTATTCCTTTATTTTATGAGTAATTAATATTAATCGATATGATAAATTAATTTGATGTTAGTTATTCTATGGTTATCCATAAGTTTAATGATCTATAATTATCATGAATGATTGGTTCAAGTAAACAAGAAATCTAAATTGAATAATTATAGCTACCTTAATTATTTAATTTAGGGCTTAGTCTTTTTCATCAAGCTTATAACTATAATTTAATTGATATGGAATGATATCATACCTAATCAATTAATGGTAAGTTTTTATTTGAATACTAGGTTTAAATAGATTGATTTAGGAAAGTTGAGACTTATTTTGACTATCCTAATAAGTTTCAGACTACTTACTTGAGTTGTGAAATTATTCTTTTTAGACTAATAATTAAAGTTGCAATTAGATAAAATCCTTTCCTTGGATTAGAGTTAAGTGAAATTGAACTTTTCATCTTTATCTTCAATTGATTTGTTTTGATCCCACGTTAATTTTAGTTGATTAGTCACTCAATCATAAACCTCCATTCTATTTTGTTTGCTGAAATTAAGAAACTAAATTTTAGTTCTTTTGGGATCGACTTGGTTCTATGAATACTACAAGCGTTTAGTGAATTATAATTAATTTTGAGGGCTTTCGCAACTCATTCATTACTCTTCACACGTGACAAAGTAAGCCGATTGTAAAGACTTGTATTCACTTACGGTGATGAAGATTTTGAATGGGGGGTTGCTCTTCTCACATTGAAGGAAGAAGATAATAAATTCTTAAGTGAAGCTTAGGGAGTGGACATAAGCTTAGGGTTATTAAGGTTCAACTACTAAAAATTAGTTTTATCTTCCTTTTCTTACTCTTTTATTATTGGTGTATTTGTTTTCTAATTGTTTTATATGAATTTATAAATAGTCATTTACTATAGTAATAAATTCATTAATTAGTTTTAAATAGGAGTAAAAGTGAAGATGCACAATTCATCCCCCTTTCTTATGCCATATAGGAAATAACACTTCTTTGTTGAAAATTTTTATTTGTTATTAGTATGTAAATTTCCTTAGCTCTACTTGTTCTCTTCTTTCTTTAATTAAATCAAGTTAGCCAGTGACATTGTTTCATTGACATTCGGACTATTATTTTTTGCGATAGCATCAACTCGATTAAGATTATTTCTTATGCTCTGTATTTCAAGTTAAATAGAGTTTCCCTTATTGTTCTCTTTAGGGTAGTTTAGTAACTCCAAAGAATGATCTGAAATTTATTTGCCCATGTGCCTTTAGCTTGATTAATCTTCAATTTTTACCCTCCAAGATGGTCCTATCGGTAACTCTCATGAGATTTTTAGCCTAAAAGTCTATGGAAAATGAAAACTTTAATTTGATGCCTTAGGCAACACAAAACCTTTTAAGGTCTAAATAAATGAACTACAGAACATTGTCTATTACTATAGATATAGGAACACCATATATAAATATGGTATCGCTTATGAAAAATTGCTCAACTATCTTTCCTAATATATTTGGATAAGAATCTTCTTCAGCCTATTCTGCAAAGTAATTGATTGCAGTAAATAAAAGTCTATGTTGTCTGATAATAAACAAAAATGGGCATAAAATGTTCATATTTCACTACGTAAATGGTAATATAGATGATATATAGGAATATTCAGTCACAAGTTGGTGGTGATATCTTTTCTGCAATAACTTAAATGATAGATTTGAATGTCCCTGATAAGATTTCGAAGAATCTCAGTGACATTCCTCTAAAGTTTCTTCTGTTAGAGGTGACACGACACATTATAAGGATGACTAAGTATAGGATCATTAAAGTTGTCTCTTTATGACAGAATTTTTAAATATGAAATGAGTTTTCTAACTTCAATTTTATTTGAAGTAAACTTCTTTTAATCTATACAATTTCTAATTGAGGTTTTCTGGTCCTCATCTACCTGTTCTAGTTGTACTTTGTACTTTTCTTCATGTATAAGCTTATGTCTGATTTCAAAAATTACATCCTTGAGTTTTATTCCTTTTGATTTAGACCTTCACAATTGGTTTATGAGATTGCTTTGCTCTTTATGAATATGTAAGACCTAAATTTGCATGCATTTAGTTATGGTTGATATAAGGTGAAATATGTTTCTTCTTTAGTAGCAAAGAATCCATTCAACTAGTTAACCATAAGTTATGAATCTTGTTTGATTTTTTTTTCTTGAATTTGTAGGTGTGTCTCTATTTTAGTTCCATATATGAATGCCTCATAATTTACTTTATTCTTGGAGGATTTAAACTCATGTTGTTGGTAGTATTTAATATTAACTTCTAATAGACCTTGAATAGTAAAGTCAACTCTACTTCCATCTTCACATGATGTGCTATTAACATTCATTGTCTAAATAAGTCAAACTTCAAAAGAAGGTTTAATTGAATATGATCTACTACCAAAGATAATGCACTCAACTATAGAGTTTGCTAATAGCTAGGATTTGGTCAATGTTTAAGGAGTGGATTTAGCCTCGAATTCACTAAGCTCTACAAATTGTTTCACCATCCTTCCTGATGTTTCTAGCTTATATAAAATTTTTCACAATAACAGTAAGATG
>JAOSBO010000211.1:36874245-36884646 GCA_027563915.1 Erythroxylum rotundifolium | reverse complement strand
TGGGTTTGTCTTAAGAGACCTATATCAACAAAGTTTTAGAGAGATTTCAGATGAAAGATTGTGCACCAAGTGTAGCATTTATAGTGAAGGGTGATAAATTCAGATTGAATCAATGTCCGAAGAATGATTTTGAATGGGAACACATGAAGAACATTCCATATGCTTCAGCTGTTGGAAGCCTTATATATGCTTAGGTCTGTACTAGACCTGACATTGCATATGTAGATGGAATGTTAGGAAGATATCAGAGTAATCCAGGAATTGACCACTGGAAAGCTGCAAAGAAGGTTATAAGATATTTTCAGGGCACAAAGGATTACATGTTTATGTACAAGCGAACTAAGAACTTGGAAGTAGTTGGGTACTCCGATTCAGATTTTGTTGACTGTGTTGATTCAAGGAAATCAACATCTGGTTATATTTTTATGCTTGCTGGTAGAGCTATATCTTGGAGAAGTGCCAAGCAGACCCTGATTGCTACTTCCACTATGGAGGCTGAGTTCGTGTCATGTTTTGAGGCCACCTAACATGGCGTATGGTTGAAGAGTTTCATATCTGGGCTTAGAGTTATTGATTTAATTTCTAAGCCATTAAGGTTGTATTGTGACAACTCTGCTACGGTCTTTATGGCTAAAAATAATAAGAGTGGAAGTCGAAGTAAGCATATCGATATTAAGTATTTACCCATAAGAGAACGTGTTAAGTTTTCATAGAGCACATTAGCACTGATTTAATGATTGCGGATCCTTTAACTAAAGGCATGCCACCTAATCAATTTAAGGATCACGTAGTGCAAATGGGACTTAGTTCCAAATGTGATTTTGTTGTACATTTATTACCTTAATGAAACTCCTATTTAATTTTGACATTTTCTCATATATTTTGTGCACACATATTTTGATTTATTTTTTAGAAATGTCATTTAGTTTGGACCTAGAATAAACATATGTTTTGTTCATTAAGTTGAAGGGCTAGTAATGAGAAATTTTATATATGTAATACATGGAAGATAATACTCACTATAAGAGGACCTATCGCCATAATTCATATATTTGATTTCTTGTTATATTTGTGTTGGGTTAAATGGACAAAGTGGGAGAATGTAAGTTTTTTGTTTAAATCGTACCTAACATTACTATTTATGAGTGTGGTCCAATTAATGCTTCACCCATACATTCACGCAAAAGTTATCGCCTATGTCTTAGACTTTGCTTCCTCTGTGATGGACAGAGGCATAAATGACAGTTTATAAACATGCTTCGGGCCCTATCTTCACTAAGCTTCTGTGTATACACCATCTTTGTGCTTAAGGAAGAGGATAGAAGACTTAGAAGCTCCAAAACTTGACAGAGACAAGAGGATCATCTGAGGAGAAGAGCAATGGCTGGAGGTATCATGTTTTTCATTATGCTTCCACTGATATATGTTGATATTGCATGTGTTTTACGTGAATTTATCACGTATGAAATGCATGCTTGAGTTACTAGTTATAATGGCTTGTCTTACATAGACATCTTAAAACCATGTTCCAAACATTCTTATATGTGTTTCTGAAATAAAACCTTATTGAAGAAAACAAAACAACGCCGCTCCTCCTATCATGATTTTTTGGTTTAAAACAGTTGTTCACATGATTATTGATGGAAATCTAGAATTAACCATATATATTTGAACCGCTGAATTATTTTAGTGTGAAAGGCATCCATCTTTGTCCACAAACGTGAAACACTGTTATTAATAGATAGTGTAATCAAGTCTCCTCACTACCGGTGACTATTGGTAATGAGTTATCACTGGTGAACACTAAGGGGGTCGATTGGAGCAAAAGGAAGAGGAGGGATGACTATGTAGTTTTTGATTGTTTTGTTTTCTAAAAGGTGTGGTTAGAGTTTTTCAAAATAAGAAGAAGATGCTAGGGTAGCTAAAATCCAATCTAATAACTTAAGTTTAGACGTAAGAGTGCGTATGTTTATTTTGAGTATGGAATAACATGTGTTAAAGTTGGGGCTCAATTGTAATTCAAGTTTATTGGCCTCGGTCTTAATAGTGAAAGGAACCTTTGCCCTATATTATAAAGGCAAAAATTCTTAACCATTTGTCCACAAATAATAACTATTTATATACATTTTAGAAATGTTAAAAAGTTAGGTTAAGCTTAACATTTGCATTTAAATGAATTTTAATATGGGCTTAAATGTTTTTATGAGTAAGAATACAAGTTAAGACTTATAATTAAATGATAAATTTATAAATGACTTTCTAAATTTATTGAAAAAATGAATTTGTTTAATAATACTTAAAAATAAATTTCTAATTAAATTGAATATTGTCTAGCAAACAAAATAACACAAAAACTATTGAGCATAGGACAAATAATTGCTAAGTATTGCAAAAAACTTATTAAGATATATGGTCGGATTGTCTAAGCCATCAAAATAATTCTAGTTCTTTAAACTTTTTTGTAGTTGTAAGCCATCAAAATAATTCTAGTTCTTTAAACTTTTTTGTAGTTGTTGTAGAACTAAGTCGAATCCTTAGAAAACTAAACACTAGTTTCTTAATTTCAAGTAATAAAATTAAAAGAGGAGGTTTTGATTAAGTAACTGATTAACTAAAACTAATAAGAAATCAACTGAATATAAAAGTGAGAAAGTCAAGATTACCAAACTCCGATTGAAGGAAAAGATCTCATCTAATTGTAATTTCGATCATTGGTTTAAAAAGAATATTTTCACAATTTAAGCAGTTAGTTCGAAACATATTAGGATAGCTGTAATAAATAAAAAATTTTCCTAAATTAATTGGTTCAAACCTAGCATCTAAACCAAAACTTATTATCCATATAGCATTCCATATCAAATAAATGATGGCAATAAGCTTAGTGAAAAAGACTAATTTTAAATTAAATAATCGAGATAGTTGCAATTATTCAACTTAGTTTTCTTGTTTATCATAAGTTAAATGTGCAAATTCATAAGTAACATATTTGCTACTTAAACCAATCCTTCATGAAAATTACAGATCATTAAATTCATTAATAGTGATAGAATAATCAATTTAAATTAAAATTTCAAATTAATCAATATTAATCATTCATGAAATATGAGAACTTAAAACAAGAAATTCTTGAATTAAAATGTGAATAAAAGGTTTAGAACACAAAACCTTACAAAGTTACAACTAGAATATCGAATCTCCTTGAATCAAAACTATTGAGTTTAGCCACATATGACTTTTGCTCCAATAACAAAAATAGAAGAAAGATAAATAATTACGAAACATGTAAGAAGAGAGAACTTTTCTTTGTTGTAAGGAACGTCCCTTTTATAAGATTTTATGATGTAATCATAATCTAATTATACCTTGCAAAGATGTCTATCTAAAACAAATTCAAATTCAAATTCCTACGCGATAGAGATAGAAAGAAGTTTTCCAGTTAAACTCCAACTCTTCAATTGATCAATCTTATCCACTACAACACTCTCTTCATTTTATCCAAAATTTGTAATTATCATCAATAAAGTCCCAATTTGATGCAATCTCCACTTTTCATCTCCTAAAAAAAAACAAACATTAATTTTAATATTTAAGAACCAAAATAAATTCAAAACAAAGGAGATAATATCAAATAATATATCAAGATAAGGTCTTATCAAATTCTCCCACACCGAACTCAAGCATACATCAATTCAATACATTAATTATTCTCATAACAACCTCTCATCTCCTTTCATGTTATCCAGAAATCTCCAAAATCTAATTAACATTTAAAGGTTAAGATAAAATAACAATCAAGAGAATAAGCACTAATAAGACACATTGTTAAAACTTAGTTTCTCATCAATTCCCTCAAAATCAAATAAACAAGACTTAACACCCTTACAAGGATTTCGCTCTATATGTTCAAAGTGTTTAGGGTTCATTAAGCTCTCAAATCAAAACATAGCAAGTTATTTCTATAAGCTTGCTCAAGAATCATATCTCCACCAATAAACAAAAATGAACCTAATGCATAAATCAGAGGGACTTTATAACAATTGTAACTTGGCTTAAGTAAGGTATGATAAGAAGAAGCTTTTTGGCTAAATAAATTGAAGGGAATCATACAAACTTATTCACAAAAGTTTCAACTTAAATCAAAACTCACTTGATTGAAATAACATCTCTTTCAATTACTTTCTTTCTTTTTTTCTTTTTTTAAACAAAAATATCAAAGAGTAGATTTTTTTATACTTCTCCTCCTTTCTATAAAAATCAAAACAATGCAACTTCAATCATCTAATTAGCTTTTCATGGAAATAGTCAAAATCTTATGCAAATAAGCTTGATACAATTCCTTCAATGAAGGGGTTCAAAGCTATCAAAGATATCAACAACAAAAAGGGTAAAATTGACTTGTAAAAGGATTATTATGCAAGAAAGAAAGGTTAAGGCTCAAATTGGTTTTCTAAGGATAAAAGTAAGGTAGATTTATTTAGGTCAAAAATGATTTGCATGCGTGGTGTGACGTTAGTAATGCGTTGGTAGTGTGAGGAAGACTTGTCATGAGCTGCGTGATGTATGGGTGGAGGTATAGCTATGGTTGTCTTCTTGCATGTAGATATGGGCTGGTGGAGCTTCTTGTGATAAGCAGCATGAGGCGTGAGGGGAGCTTCTAGTTTGTGTCTACCAAAAGAGAAACATGCAGAAATTAGGTTATTTTTTAAGAAAAAATTAAAAAATGTTGAAAAAATATTTAAGTAAAGAAAGAAAGTAAATAATTAAATATTTTTATTTAAAAAATTAATGTATAAGATAACTTTAGGGTTCCAATATAGAACACAAAATCGCATAAGGTGAGATCTCGCCTTATGAGATTTAATAGTATGGAATTTTAAGGTCTTCACTTCAAAATACTAAATTACATGAGGCGAGATCTCATCTTATGAGATTTAGTATTCTGGATCTTTAACACCCTCTTTTTCCTTTAAGCCAATAAATTTGTGTTTCAAAAACAGACAAATGCAAATTACATATAATTAAAACAAAATAAAATAAAATAAAACTATCATATTTAGAGTTGTCTCCTAAAAAGTGCAATTGTTTAATGTTGTTATGTTCGACGTGACTTTTTTCCTTTGTAATTTCTACATAATTACAGTTTTGTACTCCTTAAGTAGTGCTACTAGCCATTCCTCTTGCTCTTTAGTCAATCTTTTTGAAATGATTATAAGTAATGACTTTCCATCACCTAAATAGACATATTTTAGGCGATTAGGTAACACCTTTAATTCTATCTTTAAAGCCTGCAAAACAGAAGGTAAGATTTTCTTGTGAGTTTTAGTAAGTTCATCATTTAAAGTTTCCAAATCTATTAGTATTGCCAACAATGGTTCTATAACTTTATAAGTTTCATCAACTTACTTGATCGTTTTCGATTTAGCTTTAAGCTCCAAATTCTCACTTTCTTCCTTAAACATATCGTGCATAAATGAATCCATAATATCCATATGATAGATGGATTGAAAATCATTTGGATGCTTCATTGCTTAAAAAATATTGAACTTCACTATCTCTCCAAATTCAATAGAAAGAGTACCCTTATCCACATCGATTTTATTCTTAACAGTCTTCAGAAATGAGCTACTAAGTAAAATCGAAGCTGAATGTTCAACACGATCTCCATCCATTTTCAAGATGTAAAAATCCACTGGAAATACGGACTAAAACATCCTTAATAACTCCAATAGGATGCACATATGAATGATCAGCTAGTTGAACAATCACATTAGTTTCTTGTAAAGAATTCAAATTTAAAACTTTATAAATTGAGTATGGCATGACATTAATGAATGCACCTAAGTCTAGCATGACAGACTCAATTTTCTTATTAACAATAACATATAAAAGTGTAAGCACACTTGGATCTTTGCATTTTCCGATAATTTCCTATTTATCATAACTGATACATTCTTATCCAAAATTATTCTCTCGTTGTCCTTCAGCTTCCTTTTATTTGTACACAGCTCCGTCAAGAATTTTACATATTTTGAAACTTACTTGATTGCTTTAAGAAGTGGTATATTAATTTTCACCTTTTTAAAGATTTCTAAGGTCTCTCTTTCATATTCATCTTCTTCTGGTTTAGTCAACCTGCTAGGAAAAGGAAGTATACGTGTATTAATTGATATTAATGAAGATAAATCATTTTTTTAACCTCTCTTGCTTCTTAAATTGGAACTTCTTTCTTCTGTTGTCCATTATCGTTCTTTTCTTCCTCCATTGGTAAAGAAGTTCCGAATTGAATTTCCTTACCACTTCTCAAAGTCATTGCACTCACATTCTCCTTAAGATTTACCACCGTTTAGGAAGGTAATCTTTTTTATACTTTCGCTTCCAATTTACTTATCAAGGTAGCTAATTAAGTGATATGATTTCCTAAAATTTGAAAGCTTGCCTTTGTTTCCTATTGAAATTGTTTCCTATTATTAACTATTGCCTTAACAATTTCATTTAAAGACATACTTGAATTTGAAGATTGAGGTTGAGCATATATGAGGACTTAAGGTTGTTTAAAATTGTAATGTTGATATCGTTGTTGGCCTCATTGATTTCCATAGCTCAAGTTTGGCTGATCCTTCCATCCTAGATTGTAGTGATTGGAATAAGCGTCATGCTTTCATTGAGATTGGCTAAGAAATCCCCCTATCACATTAACATATTGAAGAGAGTCTTGCTGTAATATAGGGCACATATTCGTAGGATGTCCATAGAATGAGCATATTCCATACACTCTTGTAGATTACAATTGACCTACAACTAAATTGACCAATTAAAGCAGTTAAATATGAAATTTTATCCTCAAGGTGCATGTTACTTACCTCATTAACACTTTTAATAGCTCTATCCATCCTTGTCCTAAATTGTTGAGAATTGAATTGATATCAATTGTTTTGCTAGCTCAGGTGTTTTATTTACTAAAGCTCCTCCACTAATTGCATCAACCATACTCCTATACATTGGCAAAATTCCTTCATAAAAGTACTGAATCAGTAGTTGATCAAGAATTTGATGATGTGCATAGCTGCACATAACTCCTTAAACCTTTCCTAATATTTATATAATATTTCTCTCGTATTTTATCTTATCCTATATATCTCTTTTTTGATATTCATTGCTCTTGACATAGGAAAGAACTTCTCCATAAACATTCTTTTCATCTCATTCCATGTTGTTAATGAGGCAGGTGGAAGATAATATAAGCAATCATTTGCCTTATCTTTTAATGAGAATGGAAAGGCCCTGAGATTAATTTATTCTTCTATCACCCCTTGTAACTTCATTCCAGAATAGAAAATATGAAATTCCTTCAGGAGTTTATGTGGATCTTCACTTGCAAGACCCCAAAAAATAGGCAGTAAGTGAACTAAACGAAATCTTAATTTGAAATCTACCTCAACATCTGGAAAACATTCTAGGGTTGAGATTTTTCATCTTTTTTTCCCTCTTTTTGAATATTAGAGTCTTTAACAATTGTTAGATCTACTTCAACTTTCATGTTTTAAGGTGAATGATTACTTCCTTGCTTAGTCTTTTTTCTCAAATGACACGCTATCTTCTCAATTTCTGGATTATATTGTAATTTACCTATCTAAGAAGCACGAATTGTACAAGAAAAGAGGTTAGCAGTAACTGTAAAAAACAACGCAAAGAAACTAACAAACTAACAAACTAAAATAGATCCCTGGTAATGGCACCAAATTTTGGTCGAGCTGTCAAAGCCTCCAAAATAATTTTGATTCTCCAAACTTTTTGTAGTAGTCATGGAATCAGTTCAAATCCCTACAAAACTAAATACTAGTTTCTTAATTTTAAGTAATAAAATTAAAAAGACTAGGTTTTGATTAAGTAATTGATTAACTAAAATTAATAAGAAATCAAATTAAATCAACTGAATATAAAAGTGAGAAAGTTAAGATTACCAAACTCCGATTCAAGGTAAAGATCTTATCTAATTATAACATTGATCATTGGTTTAAAGAGAATATTTTCACAATTTAAGCAATTAGTAACCCAGAATCCAAAACAAAACTTATCATCCATTGACTAGGTATGATAGCATTCTATATCAAATAGATGATAGCAATAAGCTTAGTGAAAAAGACTAACCCTAAATAAAATAATCAAGATATTTGCAATTATTCAACTTAGTTTTCTTGTTTATCATAATTTAAATAGCAGATTTATAAGTAACCTATTTGCTACTTGTACCAATCTTTCATAATAATTACAGATCATTAAATTCATAAATAGTGATAAAATAATCAATATTAAATTAAATTTTCAGATTAATCAATCATGAAATATGAGAACTTAAAACAATAAATACTTGAATCAAAACGTAAATAAAAGGTTTAGAGCATAAAACCTCACAAAGTTACAACTAGAATATCGAATCTCCTTGAATTAGAACTATTGAGTTTTGTCACACATGACTTTTTCTCAAGCAACAAAAATAGAAGAAATATAAAAAATTGCGAAAAACTTAAGAAAAGAGAACCTTTTTTTGTTGTGAGGAACACCTCTTTTATAGGATTTTCTGATCTAATCCTAATCTAATTCTACCTTGCAAAGATGTCTATCTAAATCAAATTCAAATTCAAATTCTTACATGATAAGGATAGAAAGAAGTTTCCAAGTTAAACTCTAACTCTTCAATTGATCAGTCTTATCCACTGCAACAATCTCTTTACTTTATCCAAATTTTGTAATTATCATCAATAGATTCCCAATTTGATGCAATCTCCACTTTTCATATCCTAAAACAAAATAAAAATTAATTTTAATATATAAACACCCAAATAATTTCAAAGAAAAGGAGATAAAATCAAATAATATGTCAAGATAAGATCTGATCAATATATTGTCACTAAACGAATATGAGAGCTTAATATAAAAGTACTTATTTCATAATATTTATCAATAATTGTTCTCAATATGGTTAAATTTATTTGATTTAGTTGAGAACAATAAAATTAAGTTGAAATTGACTTAATAATTGATTAAGTATAAGAAGAGTTCTTTGATTAATTCAAGATGTCATATGATGAAAATTGAATGGATAGCTAGTGATTATCATATGAATCCACTGATAAGTTGGTGCTGTAGAGATGAGAAATAACACTCTTCTCATGGTTAAGTATATAATGGCTTTGCCTATCACCTAATGAGGTAATGTGTCATTGATGATCAAATATATACTTAATAGGATGCCTATGAAATCATATCCTAAAACAATACGAGATATGGTTAGGTAAGAGACTTAATTAATCATATATGAGTTCTACAATACGAGATATGGTTAGGTAAGAGACTTAATTAATCATATATGAGTTCTTGATAATGTGTTTATTACCACGGTCACTCTTATGAGTTTATGAATTTAGGTTAAAAAGAGAAGAAGAGTATCTTTAAAAGAATTTTTTTTAGCATTTCGAAGGATTTCAAAGGTGAACAAGGTGCTAAAAGTGATTGAATTTATGTCATAAGATATCTCATTCTTAGAGAATGATTTCTCAAAGAAAGGAAGGGTAGTTCAAAACTTATTTCTATATGAAAGATTGAATTAGAATGATATTATAAGGTAAGACCAATTGAATGGTATTGATCCTAGTGGGAGCAATTTAAGAGATGACGAATTGATTTCTAATCAATGACAATCGCAACCCAATAAGAGCTCTTTACCACTTTTGAATTTAAGTAGGAGCAATATGAATGTAAAGAGATTCATTTTTCAAAATTTTATTATACCCATATTTTGAGAAAATTATTCCTTATACAATTCTAAAGTTAAAAGGAATAGCCTTTATGGTAGTTCGAAAAGAAAATAATAAGCCGAGGAATATGAAAAGACTCCATTTAGTCTTACTAAGGAAGAATGAGTTATATTAATAGGAGAATGAATTTTAATAAGTTTTATTTGAATATGACTTAGATAATCTTCCAAAAAGACATGTGGCTATCAATAACAAATGTGATCTTCAAATGTTAAGTAAAAGACTAATGGTAAATTTGAAAGATCCAAAGCATGTCAAGTGCCAAAAGGATACACGCAATCAAAGATATTACTTATGAGAAGAAATTCTCATTTGCTTAAAGGTTTCTATTAGTTTGACTTATTCTAGCTTTATTATTTGGAAAAGATCTTGATAACCCAGATGGATGCAAAGACTATATTCTTAAACGAAGAACTAGATAAAGGAATCTATATTGTAACATCCCATCACCGATGGGAAGGGTAAAATAGTAATTTTGAGTGGTCTATGGGCGTTTAGAAATGCCTTTTCATGTTCATGCATAATCTAACATCCGCATACATGTGAATAGTAAATTTTGCACATGAAAAATGACTGTACATGCATT
>JAOSBO010000211.1:36843240-36856120 GCA_027563915.1 Erythroxylum rotundifolium | reverse complement strand
AATAATAATAATAATAATAATAATAATAATAATAATAATAATAATAATATATTTAATAAAAATTAACAAATTTAATATATAATAGCTAACTATACTTTAGTAGAAAATTGATAATAATAATAGTAAATAATAATAAGAATAACAACGTTAATAAGAATAATAAAATTAATTATAATAACAATAATAAAATTAATAATAATATTATAAGCAATATAATAATAATAATTGAAATAAAATTAATTAATAAAAATAATAACAATAAGGAAATTTATTATAATAATAGAAATAATTTTAATAATAGTAATAATAATAATAATAATAAATTATATTTTTTATTAATGTAACAATTAAATTTCATTTTTAATTTAATTTATAATTAAAATCACAGTAATATAATTAAAGTTAAATTAACAAATTCATATATATAAAAACAACAAGCGGGTGGGATGTATCGGCTCGGTTGTGTGGCTTTGTCGTTCTTAATATTAAGAGTCAAAATATAAGTTTATCCATTTTTTCACTAAACGTCGACGTATTGACGTATTGATCACGGCACAGAGTAAGTATTGGGTTATCGGAACAAACAATTTGAATCCTTTCATATTTAGTATGGCTCCTTCTTAAAATGTTTCCATTCGGCTCTTCAATTTTGTTTGTACTTTTCCGATTGCATCTGCATAGACCTTCGTAGACTCTCATTTCACTTTTCGATTTACACAAGTACTTTGACGTCGTCTTTCTTTTTTGTTCTCTTCTCACACTCAAAGGAACTCTGAAACCTGTAAATATCCGACATTACACACATGTAGAGTGCTTGTTGCAACTTAAACTCAAATATGGCATAGACCGCAGAAATATCCATCTGCTACAAAGTTGGTCGTGCAATTAAGATGTGGGAAGCACTATCTAACTGTATTAGCGGCATATAAATGCTCGGGAAAAGGTCTAATACAGGATGACTGTGAGTAACGAGCATGAGCTAGCGTTAGCAGATAGATGTCTCTCTCAGAAAATAAGAGCGCCAACTGTTGTATTGGCCAATCTTTGTCTAAGGTCTCCCACTATATATAGCTTTCTGCTCCACTTCCAAACCAAAACTCTCTGCTTAGACACAAATGGGTGCCATTTCTTACCATTCTCTACTACTGGTTTTAATTGTCGTGGTTAACCTATTTTCATTGTGCTTCAAGATCAATCCTAGTCATAATGCAGCCACAGAGATTAAAAGAGAAGCCTTGGAAACAATAATAGAAGGCCATGATGCTCCCGCTCCTTCTCCTGAATATGAGGATGATCATTCATCAGCTCCTTCACCTCCACCTTCTTTGCCATCATCTGCTCCTTCACCTCCACCTCCGTCACCGGCATCGTCTCCTTCAACATCTCCTCTATCACCATCACCATTACCATCACTTCCACCTCTATCACCATCACCATCACCGTCATCGTCTCCTTCACCATCTCCTTCATCTCCATCACCGTCACCATCACCGTCATCGTCTCCTTCACCATCTCCTCTATCACCATCACCGTCACGATCACTTCCACCTTCATCTCCATCACCATCACCATCACCGTCACCACCACCTCCTCCACAGCCAAAAAATCTTCTGAGAGATAGGAGGACAATCCAAAACTTAATTCCAAAAATCAAGTTCGACCCTCAAAACATTACAGGTAAGTGGACCGGTCGAGATGTTTGTATCTACCCGGGCTTTCGCTGTGCAATAAGGCCTGACCTGAAGGTGAGGTCACTTGCGGCGTTGGACTTCAACCTCTACAACTTCGGTGGCTCTGAACTTCAGCTTATAGGCCTACTTGAAAAGCTCAAGGACTTATCTATCTTCCATATAAACACCAATAGCTTTTCTGGTCCAGTGCCTGAAACAATCGGAACTCTCAAGTACTTGTTTGAACTAGATCTGAGCAATAATAAGTTCAGTGGCGGGTTTCCAGTGCAAGTTCTTAAAGCAACGAGATTGACGTTCTTGGACCTCAGGTTCAACTCATTTTCAGGGCCTGTGCCTTCAGGGGTCTTCAATCTAGACGTCGACGTGATCTTTCTCAACAACAATGAGTTCTGTCAAGCACTTCCTGATAATCTCGGCTCAACACCGGCACTGTACCTGACTTTTGCTAACAATAAATTCAATGGTCCAATCCCGGGAAGCATTGGCAAAGCTCCGAACTTGTTGGAGATTCTTTTCCTGAACAACCAGTTCTCAGGTTGTTTACCGTATGAGATTGGTTTCCTGAAGAAAACCAATGTATTTGATGTGAGTGTGAACAAGTTGACAGGTCCAATACCGCACTCATTTGGCTGCCTGGCGAACATGCAGATCCTGAACTTGGCTTGCAATGAGTTTTACGGTACGGTACCGGAGTCCGTGTGCCAGTTGCCGAACCTTTCGAACCTGACTTTGTCGTATAACTATTTCACTCAGGTTGGTCCTGAATGCCGAAAATTGATACAAAGAAAGACACTTGCTATTGAAAAGAACTGCATTGTCGGTGTCCCAAACCAGAGATCAGCAGCCGAATGTGAAGCATTTTTCTCCAAGAAAACAATTTGTCCCAATGAGAAGTCAATGAACTACGTTCCATGTAAGAGGGGTGGTTATTCGAAATCATCACCGGAGACTGATGCTCAAAAATTAACTGTGGCAGCTCCACCGCCTAGATCATATGATGCGCTTTTACCTCAC
Source organism: Erythroxylum rotundifolium (assembly GCA_027563915.1). NCBI lineage: Eukaryota > Viridiplantae > Streptophyta > Magnoliopsida > Malpighiales > Erythroxylaceae > Erythroxylum > Erythroxylum rotundifolium. The sequence goes on along the minus strand of JAOSBO010000211.1, from coordinate 36,853,415 downwards.
AAATTGAGGTTACAGAACTTTCAGGTCCATCTATAATTGTCTCTTTGATAAATCTTCTACATATTTACGAGTAGTTAATCTCCTGTTTGTCGTAAAATGGATGAACAAATGTTAATTGTATGTTTCTGATCGATGCTAAATAATCTTGGTAAACCCAGTTCGTCTGGAATCAGATTGAACCATGTTAATGCTTTCCTGTCAATCTCTTATTTTCTGCTTTCTGTTCCATTATTTGGTAAAAATCTGACGCTAACACAAAAAACTTACATCACACTGAAATCAATACCATAATCTCAATTGCAAGTTTAGAATCTACCAGGAGTGAGATACGAGTCCAGTATAATCCGTGAAGCTTGAATACAAATTCAGATGGTGACATCCAATAGAAAAGAGATAGATTCAATATCTCAACTACAATAAAACATGTTAACAATTCAGTTCTACGCGAGAATAGAAGTCCAGATGATTTCTTTTTCTGTGATTCGAATTACTTCCCTTAGATCAGGCAAAAGGGAGATGCTCCATTCCTCCACGTGTACTTCTTTCCAAGATCAACTCCTATAACCATTCATTTTTCTGCAACTTCCCGACATTTTGTGATCTATTAAAAGGAAAAGACTTACTGGCTTTCCAATTGGTCTACAAAATTGACACGAAGACGATTAGATTTGACAATTTCTTCTCAAACATTTTCCTGCTTTAGAAAAATAGAAAGAGAAGACCAACTGGGTGGGTTCTCAATGGCCATGACATGTGTAGAAAGTTGGGGTTATCTAAAGATAATAAGGTGTATATTGATACTCCATGGTCAGACGGAGACAGTCTACAAGTTGGTTTTCATCCCATTGAAAACAATTGTTAATTTCCCTTTATTATATAAATCTGTAATTAGTTATAGCTATACACTACAAGAAAATAAAAAATTATTGACAGAAAATTACTGGCAGAATACATTTCGTCGTAAATTAGCGACAGAAATTGACATTCCGTCAATAAAGTTGACAGATTTACCGACGACCAAAACATTCATCGGAAAACGTGAAGGAAAAAAATCCCTATGAGTTTTCTGACGTATTATAACGATGGAACACGAAAGTCCGTAGCAAAATTAGGCACCAATAATTGGCGTGAAAATTAGCAACTTGAATACTGATGGTACCACATTTTCGTTGGTAATTGTCGAATAGTTCATATAATAAAACAACGTCGTTTGGTACCATCATCGTTTACAAACTTGAAGACGACCCCCATTTGTAGCAAACGTAGACACACAACAGCAATCTGTTACTATCGGTATGATTCAAATTACCAAAGACAATCTCAACAACAACAACTAAATCAGCAAATATCTCAGGGGCAATAGTATCAACCATCACAAATGTCAACCACGATTACCACGCCCTAATCAATAACAGATCCAAACTGGTTCCTCGACAGTGGAGTGACACATTATGTTACTAACAGTCTTGGAACTTTGCAGATCAATAAAAATGAGTATCAAGAGGTCAGGGTCTAATAGTAGGTAAAGGTCAGCAACTGAATATCATGCATTTTAGCTCAAGTTCTTTACCTACACCTCAATCTAATATCCAGTTAAACCACTTCTTGCATGTCCCTAAAATAACCAAGAATTCATTAAGTGTCCACAAACTCACTAACGATAATCTTATTTTCGTTGAATTTCACAAGGATCTATGTTTGGTTAAGGACAAGAGAACGAAGAAGGTGCTTCTCAAGGGAACAACTAAAGATGGATCGTATTGTCTTCCTTTTCCTCAAGCGGCTTACTCACCTCACTCAACAACTGCCAACTATCCTTCTGACTTTAGTCCAAAAACCTATATGTCTAGCCTAAATAAGACAAATACACTTAAACTTTGGCATACCAGATTTGGTCACCCACGAAAGTTTGTAGTAAAATCTGTTTTGAAACTCTGTCGTGTATTTTTCAGTAATGGTATGTTTTTGGATTCTTGTGATGCCTATCACCTAGGAAAAAACCACACATTAACTTTTCAGCATGCATAAAAAAAAACCACCTCTCCTTTACAACTCGAACATGTAGATTTATGGGATCCTGCAGCCATAGCTTCAAAGCAAGACTTCGATTATTATCTACAAATTCTAGATGATTTTTCGAGATACAATTGGACTTATTCGTTGAAAAACAAATTCCAAACATTTGAGTTTTTCAAAACCTTCAAAGCAATGGCAGAAAAACAGTTTGATAAACCTATTAAAAGTGTTCAAATCGATTGGGGAAGTGAGTTTAGAGTTCTTAAACCCTTCCTCACCTCTCTTGGTATCTTATTCCAACATCCATGTCCTCACACTCGCCAACAAAATGGAAGATTGGAGAGGAAACATAGAGACATTGTAGAGAAAGGCCTAACTCTTTTAGCAGAAGCTTCTTTGCCATTGTCATATTAGTGGGAAGCTTTTGAAGCTTCTGTCTATCTCATTAACTGACTTCCCACACCTATACTGCATCATCAAACACCTTTTTATAAGCATTTGGGTCATTACCCAGATTACAACATACTAAAAACCTTTGGTTGTGCATTTTTTCCTCAACTTAGACCATACAATCAACATAAATTTAATTTTCATACTCGAAAATGCATTTTCTTAGGTTATAGTCCAAACCATAGAAGATTCAAGTGCTTGGATTCATTGGGAAAAATTTACATATCTCGAGATGTCATCTTCAATTATTTCAATTTTCCCTTTGTTAATGATCCTTCCTTCAACAAAGCCGTAGTTGAGAATACACCTATTACTTCAAAAATTCCAACTACCTACAAGTGTTAAGACAGTATAATTCATTTGAAGTGGCATCTTAGAGAGGTATTAACAGTACCACTGCCATTTCTTTACAATCTCAGGAAGGTATTAACCTTACCTTTGCTTCTTTATGTTGTCCAACCAATCACAATCGTACTTTCCATTCTGATTATTCTACCTCAGAACCAGTATCTCCACCTGATTCTAGGCATCTCTCATTCTTCAAATATACTTACAGCATCTCCTACAACCATCGAACCACCTAACATAGCTATTAACACACACCTCATGATCACTCGTATTAAAGCAGGTATACACAAACCAAAAACCTTTCTCATTAATCAACCCAAACCTTAAGAACTTGAGCCAAATAGTGTGAGTCTGGCACTGAAAATTCCTCAATGGCGACGGGCTCTTGAAATGAATAGAGAACTCTTACATCAAATTCTTCATGGAAGCTAGTTCCATATCGGTCAGAGATGAAGATTGTTGCCAACAAATGGATTTTTAAAGTCAAATATAGAGCAGATGAATCCATTAAACGACGGTGTGTTAGAGAATATATAAAACCAATTGAGTTGGCCTCACACAACAGCTTAAGCTATTGTGGTGAAATGGTTGCTTAATAGTTTGGTAGCCAAAGGTTTTACTCAGACTCGTAGCATAGACTTCACTGAGACGTTTAGTCCTATAATTAAGCCTGCAACAGTTCACACTGTCTTAAGTTTAGTAATAACTCAAAATTGGGACATTCAGTAACTAGATGTTAATGAGGTGTTTTTGAATGGCTATCTGAAGGAACCTGTTTATATGCCACAATCGGAAGGATTTGTTAGTAAAGACAAAACTTATCATGTTTGTCTTCTCAAAAAGGCATTATATGGTCTTCGTCAGGCACCTAGAGCCTGGTTTAACGGACTTAAAACTACTCTTTTGCAGCTGGGTTTCTATAATGCATATTTTACATCACTAATGGTGTTTACATATTGTTTCTGGTCTATGTAGATGACATTCTCATCACTGGGAATACTAAAAATGTTATTCAATATTTGATCAACAAGTTGAACAAAACAATTTGCCTTGAAGCAATAGGGATCTCTTCACTTTTTCTTGGGCGTTCATACTACCAGGAGCTCCCATGATCTTCATTTTTCCCAGACCAAATATATTGAATCCTTGTTGAAGAAAGCAAACTTGAGCTCTACCAATTCTCTTCTAACTCCTTTCTCTTTGAGTAATACTATGACTAGAAAATAGTTGGAACCTTACCAAAATCCAAGTTTCTATCACAGTATTATTGGAGGCTTACTATATGTTACTAGCACACGGCTAGAAATTTCATTTATTGTTAACAAACTCAGCCAACACATGCAGTCCTTCAGAGGCAAATTGGTGTGCTTGTAAAAGGGTATTGCAATACCTCCGAGGAACAACAAACTAAGGCTTGTTTTATAAGCCTTCTCAACACTTTAAACTTATTGCATTCTATGATGCAAATTGGATGACAGATTTCATTGACCGTAAATCCATTGGTGGTTATTGCATTTATCTTGGTAAGAATTAGTTTTATGGTCCTCTAAAAAACAACAGGCAGTGGCTCATTCAAGTACCGAGTCTGAATATTGCTCCTTAGCTGCTGCTGTCGTTGAAATTACATGGTTTCTTTGCTTGTTGCAAGAATCGAAAACCCACACCTTAGGTGGACAACATCAGTGCAACTTTTCTTGCAACTAATCCTATCACACATTCCAAATCTAAGCATATAGAGATTGATGTGAATTTTGTTCATGATCTCATTGCCAAGCTAATTTTAGAAGTACGTTATGTTCCCACGTTGGACCATATAGCAGATATCATGACCAAGGTGTTGTCCTCCAGTCGCTTCAATTATCTTAAAACCAAGCTCATTGTGCTTCTGCCATAGCTTCGCTTAAAGGGGGATGTTGAAAACAATTGTTAATTTCCCTTTATTGTATAAATCTGTAATTAGTTAGAGCAATAGTCTATTATAAAGTTAGTTATGTACAGAGTTCTAGAACTATTCCATTCAGTCACCACGTATATTAGTTTGTTACCATCTACAATTGTATAAACAAATTCCAACTCTCTGTAGAGAAATGGGTCATCTTCATTGTAAATACACTCTATTCAAGTTTCACCTTCTTCTTGCTTTTTATTAATTAATTCTAATACTTCATCACATATAAGTTGTTTTCATTCTATTATGTAGGCAATATCTGATTCATTAGAATGCTCCAGTATCTGATCAAAACATCTGAACTTCTAAAAATAAACAATTACTTGCCGAATGATGTCTACACTAGTCAAGTTCTAGGATTGATTAAAAACAAAAGAATGGAGTAAATGCATATCATCACTTCCATTTCTTATGATAGATTAGTGATGTCTGCGGAGTCATTAGAAAAGAAAGGAAAGAAAGCATTGCCTTATAGACTGAGTCTAGTGATTGGGATTAGTTGTTTAATTTTGTTTGTTCTTGTTAGCCTCAATTACACTCTTAGCAATATGCTTTTGATGCTACTTCTAGTGTCACTTTAACTGCATACTATCAAAGTTTAAATCCATCTAGTTTCTATATCACAAAAAACCTACTTCTACTTTGTCTCAATCGCATCTAACAAGTCATTTTCATCTCATTTAAAATTCCCTAATCAGTAGTAATATGTCTGAAGTCCAAGTTCTGACTCACCGACTAGTTATTGGTGTACTAATATACTATATATGTGGTCGATATTTTGCTTTAGGTAGCAAGCAGTGAGAGCAACTATATATATCATGGTTGAACATAAGAGTATGAAGGTTATTTTAGCCATAATTTGTGCTTGGAAACTAACAACTAGAGAAAAGCGCATTCATGCCTGTGTTCTGTCTTCGGGTTCTAAGAAAACATTTTTTCTTATCAAAGGGATGTTTGGAAAATATCAACAACTCAATCTAGTTAAGAACTTGTTATCATATGACTATTTCAAAAGGTTAGGGACATTGTATATAAAGATACTGGAAAGTGAAGATCTTGATATAAGAAAATATTGAGGATTTTCCTGATCAAGTATCAACGCAAAAGATTGTAGATTTTTTCTCTCATCTGGTAGTTGTAGCATCATTTACTATCCCTCCTTACAATACTGCCTTGAATTACTACGGGTTGTTTGGTGCCGTTTTCCCTCTATTGTGATTTTTAATTTTTGTTTCATATTCTTGTTTTCTTTAAATAAAAATATCTGGTTGATATTTGCAATAAAAACTTTAAAAAATCATTTAGTTGAAATTTGTAATAAAAACCTGAAAATATAAACGTTTAAGATTTGTGATAAAAATTAAAAATAAGATCATATTTAATTTTATCATCCTATTTTTATTTTATTATATTATTGGATATCAATATTAAGTTTTACTTTAATTTATTTTCAATAAACTAAATTATATTTTTAAATTAATTATTTCTCAATATCATTAAATGTAAAAAATGAATATTTAATATAATTAAAAGACATATACAGTAATTTTATATAATAAGAGTCTATAAAATATAAAAATTACATTAATTCATTCTAACTAAATAATAAAAGATGTTCATTATGGTGCAATGGTATAATAGTAGTATTACTATGAAAAGAAATATAAATTAACTAAAACTTTTATTAATATAGTCATTTTACATTTTTCTAGTAATTTTATTTTGCTTTCAAAACATATTTTGAAGTTATGTTGGAGTAATATTATACTTAACTTAAGAATTTGCATCTTTATTTAGACTTTCCACAATTTGCTCTTCATTGTCGCCTAATCGTTAAATAATTTATCGCTTTTTCATACATTCTTATAAAATCAAATATAAAAATAAGCAACAATAACATAATTTTATTTTTATTAATTGTAATTGGACATATTTAAAAGTATAAGAAATCTTCTCTTTAAAGTACCAAACATTTCCATAATATTTCTCAATAAAGAATCTCTGTAGGTAAATAATTCTTGTTGACCTTGAGGTCTTCTTCTCTTTATATAATCTCTAAGCATTTTAGTGTAGCCTGAGTCAACTAAATATAACTTACCTAAAGATACAAAGAACATAGTATTAACAAAAAGTTATTAAAAATTAATTGTAATTACTATTTTTGTTTAAAATAGTGTAATACCTTGTAAAGGTATAGGAAATTAGTTATTTGAAATTGTTACTATTTCTTAAAGAATTCGATGGTCATTTGCAATATTTTCCATTTAGCCAATACATAGGTGAAACATATGTCAAATGAATAACAACATATAATATTTAGGTTGGATTTATTCTTTTACTTCTTCTATATAGTATTTGTCCATCAGTTGGAACATATGTATCAATATGTGTATCTATTGCTCCTAAGAAATCTTTAAAAATGAAATTACATTATTAAATAATTAATTAAATGTAAGGGCATAATGAAAATAGTAATAAAATATATAAATATACTTAAAGATGTGAAAATATTTTTAATTATGTAAAATCTGGTGAGGAGTATTGGTAAAGGATGATGAAGTAATACCTTTTTACAAGACAACTAAGTGCCTATAAGAATTTGAAAGGATATTTGAAAATCATTTAGGTTGAATATTGAAAATGCTTTGTATTGGCCGTAGTTGTCTCCCTATGTATAGTTATTAAGAAATTTTCAACTTATTTTTCCATAATCAAATGACTAGTTGGGTTTAAGCCTCATAAATTCTTCAACTCATCATATAAGTTTGACAAGATTTTCTTACTCATTCTTATGTTCTCATAAATCCTTACAATATTTCTGCTAAAAAGTTCAAATATCTAGTCATGACATGATAGAGTAGATGCTATATATGATTGCTTATGTCAACAAAAATATTCATTCTTTGCCCCATCTAGAGAAATAATAAATGTATTCACTAGTCAACTGAATCTGATTTAAAATCTAACAAAAAGGCCATGTATCTATAATACTAGGATTAAATAATTAACAAAGATATTAAAATATAAGTGCTAAAATGATTATGAAACACTATAATATTTAACATTACTTTAAGAAGTTCATATCAAATATTCATACAAATTGTACACTTAAAATGTTCAAACCATGGAAAAGTTGAACTAATAAGACTTCAATGAAATAATAATATAAAAATATACATGATCTAATCCATTTTCCTTATATTTGGGATCTTCACAAAGAACTTCCTATAAAGTGGAGAATCATGGAAAGCTTTCATTACTTTTTCACATTGCACACCCTCGACACTTAAATCATATAAAGAATCCATATATAACATCATTGCTATAGTCTCTTGTGTAATTGATGATTCTCTATAGTGGATGACATTGTCACCATATTTTTCTCTAGTAAATCATTCTTTCTATTCAACTATTCATCAATTGCAATCAAGTCATTATTTTATAATGTTAGATTATGTATTTTTTTCTTTTTCTTTTTAGGATATTTCTTTTTCTTATAACGAGAACTTGTAGATTGATCTCCTTTTTCGTTAAATGAACAAAAATCATTAACATTATATTTTATATTCCTCTATTGTATTTTTTTAATGGAGATTTTGTTGATGGATGTGCATACAAATCAGTTGCAAAAGTATTTTCAAAAATATAAAACAAGTATAAAAAAATCCTTATTTTTTTAATCTATGGGTTATTTTATGCCCCTATAATGGTTAAAAGTATACATAAAAAATTAGAACATAACTTCTCTAACCATTAATGAGATTAAATGTACCTTGAAGATATCATTCTATAACCATACCTTTCATCTTCATACAATTATTAAAAATTTATTTAATGATTCCATCACTAAAAGTAATTACACATGAGTGAAAATAGAAAAAAGTAACAAGAAACATGAAAGAAAGAGGAAAATATGAAAGAAGATTTTGTAATAAAAACACAAGATTACTTAGATAGTTTAAACCATGTTTGTATTTATATTCACAAGATTACTTATATGCTTTTATATTCGCCATATGAAAATATTTATCCCAACTGATGTAACTCTAGTAAAGCTTTTAGAGCTTTAAATTATCTGTCAAGAAGACAAGGTATTGATTAAATAATGATAAGTACAGAACATTCTGTGTAATTCTGTGTTTGACATGCTATATTTAAATTACTTTAAGCAGCATATCTAAATTTCATCATTCTTTTTTGTATTTTGTTATAAAAGAATTAAATTTATATTATATTTAATAATGTGTCTATACCTCTTTTCTATTTTTTGTTATATGACGATTGAATTTTAGTAATTAACATATACATAAAAGTACACGCTAATATTAACTATATGCCAACACCAAAAACCAGCTACACATAGACTCTAGGATGGGGGCAGAGTCCTTATTCAATCCTATATCAATTACTTGAAGAGATGGGTCGAAATGCAATGCACTCATCCTTTTCTCTCTAATTTAGTTAAAGATTAATTGAAAATAATTAAAAAATATGGATATACTTGTTCGATGATCTAGTGAAAGCACTTGTAAATGGTATAGTAAGCTTTACAATAAACCAACTCTCTTTAAATTAAATAGGCCAGCTCTTTTTCAAGTTGTAGAATTTGAGCATTCTAATAAGTCATTTGTCAAAAGAGACATGTATCTAATGCGATTAAAAAAGGTAAAATTGAAGCATGGGAGGCTATTGTTTATTTTTAGGTTCTATAGAAATTAGAGTAAATACATTATTGCAAAAGGAGTTAGTTTTTTTCTTCACTTCCTTGAGAAAAGCATTTATCACTTAAACAAAATTACCTTCTACGTTATCCTTGATTAGTGCAACTCTCTACAAATATAAGTATGCCAAACTCACTGTTACTTTTTGATTTGCAATTCTCTGTGTTGTGATATTCCTGCCCCGTTTGCTAACAAAAAAGGGTTGCCTCAATGTACAATCCTCCTTGCTTTATAAGTAGGATCATCAATTTTATGCAACCTTCGCTTTTTATTTTACGAAGAGGTTATTTTTGTAACTCAAACCGTTGACCTTCCGGTCTCTTTTTCTATCACACCCTAGGAAATATGTAGATCTCCTTTAACAATATTCACCAGTAATACACCAACACAAGAAAATGAAGATAATACAAGAATTAAAAAAAAATGGTGCTAAGTAAAGATGATCAAACTATACAACTTTTTTTTTTGGAATGGAGGAACCCGCGGCTGCTATCCTTTGGATGAGTATTAGGTAAACCTCTAGATTGACACAATAGTGTTGGCCCCTGAAACTTTTTCGTTAAATTAAGCATAATAGTTTATGGAATAAATGCGTAAGAATGAATTGAGGGCATTTTTGGCATGTAACTTGAGTACCAAAAGAGCCTAAGCTTATAAGGAAGGGTAAAGTGGACTTTTGGGACTCATTAAGG
>JAOSBO010000211.1:36816259-36843140 GCA_027563915.1 Erythroxylum rotundifolium | reverse complement strand
AAATTCTCCAAAAATACAAAACTCACAAAGACACACTCCAATTAAATTTTCAAGCACTAAAATCAAAATTTTCATAATAATTTCATTTATTAGCAAACATACCGGGAAATGCCATAAATGCATGTACAATCATTACATGTGTAAAATTCACTATTCACGTGCATATATGATGAATGCATGAACATAGCCAAACAATTTTAAATAATCCTCCCGTTCTAAATTACCATCTTACCCTTCCCATCGGTGATGGGATGTTACAACTTAGCACTGAAGCTATTGAACTATGTAAAAAATCTTGGTGTTCTTTACTTTTCTGCAATTTCAATTCCTGCAAAATTCACAAATCTTTATCAGTCTTTATTTTTTAAGCCAGCTATACAACACAAATAACCCAATAGTCCATTATAATCCGGGAAAGAAATTTTTGAATACAAATTCAAACGGTGACATCCAACAGAAAAGAGATTGATTCATTATCTCAACTACAATAAAAAATGTTAACAATTCAGCTCAACGCGAGAATAGAAGTCCAAGTGATTTCTTTCTCTGTGATTCACATTACTTCCCTTAGATAAGACAAAAAGGGAGATGCTCCATTTCGCCATGTGTACTTCTTTCCAAGATTAACTCCTATAACCATTCATTTTTTTGCAACTCCCCGACATTTTGTGATCTATCAAAAGGAAAAGACTCACTGGCTTTCCAATTTCAATGTACAAAATTTTGGGTCTACAAAATTGACACCAAGTCTACGGTTAGATTTGACAATTTCTTTTCAAACATTTTCATGCTTTAGAAAAATAGAAAGAGAAGACTAACTAGTAGGGTCTTAATGGCCATGATATATGTAATCTACTACAATTCATGGTCCGCCCAAGCTGGGCCACGAGCCCACCATTGTCGGCCCGCGTAGGCCACAGGCCAGCCCCACCCAGCCCGTGGCCTACCCACTTATTCAGAAACGACATCGTTTTGATACTTTTTTAAAAATAATTTAATAGATGGGTTGGGCTGGGTCGCCCATGGCTTAGCAGGCCATAGGACGGGCCACGGGCCGGTTAGCCTGCCGGTGAGCCGGGCCACGATCAGACCCATCCTGGCCAATGTAGACCACGGGTCGGCTTGTAACTCGCTATAACCTCGGCCCAGGCCCAACCCGGCCTATTGCCACCCCTAATTCTAAGCACCAGAAAGTTGGGGTTATCTAAAGATAATAAGGTGTCTATTGGTACTCCATGCTCAGACGGAGACAGCCTACAAGTCAGTTTTCATACTGTTGAAAACAATTTTCAATTTCCCACTAAAGTATAAATCTGTAATTAGTTATAGCTATAGTCTATTATGAAGTTAGTTATGTACAGAGTTTTAAAACTTTTCCATTCAGTCGCTATGTATATTAGTTTGTTACCATCTGCAATTATATAAACAGAGTCCAACTCTCTGCAGATAAATGGGTCATCTTTATCATGAATACACTATTTAAGTTTCACCTTCTTCTTGCTTTTTATTAATTAATTCTTATACTTCATTATGGTATCAGAGCAAGGTTGCTCATCTTATTTTGATCCAACTACCATCACCTCGAATTTAAAATTTTCCTTGGCCATCAAATTAGATCATAATAATTACTTAGTATGGAGGTCTCAAGTGTTACCGATACTAAGAGGATTTGGTCTTAATTTATTCATTGATGAGAAGGTATCACTACTATCAAAGTTTGAATTGAATTCAACCTCGCTAGATGGATCATTACCAGGAAAAATGTTGTCCACTAAATATATTGCCTAGAGTAAGCAAGACCAGATCATTTTAGGTTGCTTGCGATCCTTAATATCTGAGCTTGTTCTCAATCAACTTGTAAACTGCAATATGTCATGTAAGCTATAGAAATCCATTGAGGTAACATACGCATTACAGTCTCGAGCAAGAGCCCTTCAATTGAAAATTCAGTTACAAACTACTAAGAAGGGATCCATAAGCATCACTGAGTATGTTAATAAAATCAAAGGCATCGCTGATAGTATAAATTCAATCGGATGTGTGGTGTTTGATGAAGATATTATAATGCATGTAATGGCTGAACTTGGTATTAAATATGATTCCATTGTCGCTAGTGTCATAACAAAGACCAATAAATTTAGTGTGAATGAAGTTTATGCAATATTAATGAACCAAAAAGCTCGTCTAGAACAGTACAATATTGCAGCCACTGTTGATATGCAAAACCCTTCAGCCAATATTGCTATTACTGGACATCAAAGAGGAAGAGGTCTAGGTTACACTCAAACTTGTGGAACTCATTTAAACCAAAATCGTGGTGAAGGCCAAAAAAATAAAGGATAGGGAAGAGGTTACAGGCAGAGGACGTGGACATAACATACTAGTATGCCAAGTTTGCGGCAAACCTGGACACACAGCAACAATCTGTTACTATCGGTATAATTCAAATTACCAAAGACATTCTCAACAAAAACAACAAAATTAGCAAATGTCTCAGGGGCAACAGTATCAATGATCACAATTGCCAACCATGGTTGCCACGCCCCAATTAGTAATAGATCCAAACTTGTTCCTTGATAGTGGAGCGACACATCATGTTACTAACAGTCTTGGAAATTTGTAGATCAACAAGAATGAGTATTCAGGAGGACAAGGTCTAACTATAGCTGATGGTTAGCAACTGAACATCATGCATTTTGGCTTAAGTTCTTTACCAACACCTCAATCTAATATCCAATTAAATCTCGTCTTGCATGTCCCTAAAATAACCAAGAATTTATTAAGTGTCCATAAACTCACTAACAATAATCCAATTTTTGTTGAATTTCACAAGGATCTATCTTTGGTCAAGGATAGGAGAACGGGGAAAGTGCTTCTCAAGGTAACAACTAAAGATGGATTATACTGTCTTCCTCTTCCTCAAGCTGCTCACTCACCTCACTCAACAACCGCCACCTATCTTAGTAACTTTAGTCCAAAAACCTATATGTCTAGCCTAAATAAGATAGATACACTTAAACTTTGTCATACCAGACTTGGTCACCCATGAGAGTTTGTAGTAAAATTTGTTTTGAAGCTTTGACATATACCTTTCAGTAATGGTGTGTTTTTGGATTCTTGTGATGCCGGCCAACTAGGAAGAAACCACATATTACCTTTTCAACATGCACAAAATAAAACCACCTCTCCTTTACAACTCATACATATAGATTTATGGGGTCCTGCACCTATAGCTTCAAAACAAGGCTTCGTTTATTATTTTCAAATTCTAGATGATTTTTTGAGATATAGTTGGACTTATCTTTTGAAAAACAATTTCCAATCATTTTAGTTTTTCAAAAACTTCAAAGCAATGGCAGAAAAATAGTTTGATAAACCCGTTAAAAGCATTTAAACAATTTGGGGAGGTGAGTTTAGAGTTCTTAAACCCTTCCTTAGCTCTCTTAGTATCTTATTCCAACATCTATGTCCTCACACTCACCAACAAAATGGGAGAGTAGAGAGGAAACACAAAGACATTGTAGAGAAAGGCCTAACTCTTTTAGCACAAGCTTCTTTACCATTGTCATATTAGTGCGAAGCTTTTGAAACTTCTATTTATCTCATTAACTGACGTCCCACACCTGTACTGCATCATCAAACACCTTTTTACAAGCTTTTTGGTTATCACCCTAATTACATCATACTAAAAACCTTTGGTTTTTCATGTTTTCATCACCTTAGACCATACAATCAACATAGATTTAATTTTCATACTCGAAAATGTATTTTCTTAGGTTATAGTCTAAACCATAGAGGATTCAAGTGCTTGGATTCATTAGGAAAAATTTACATATCTCGGGATGTCATCTTCAGTGATTTCTATTTTCCCTTTGCTAATGATCTTTCTTTCAATAAAACCTTAGTTGAAAATAAGCCTATTACTTCAAAAATTTCTAGCAACTTGTAGGTGTTAAAACGGTATGATTCACTTGAAGTGGCATCTTAGAGAGGTATTAACTCCACCCCTACTACTTTACAATCTCAGGAAAGTATTAACTCTACCCTTGCTTCTTTATGTTGTCCACCCAATCCAAATCCTACTTCCCATTCTGATTATTCTACCTTAGAACTAGTACCTCCACCTGATTCTATAGTTCTAGACATCTCTCATTCTTTGAATATACCTACAGTATCTCCTAAAACCATCAAACCACTCAACATAGCTATTAACACACACCCCATGATCACTTGTAGTAAAATAGGTATATACAAACCAAAAACCTACCTCATTAATCAATCCAAACCTGAAGAACTTGAGCCAAATAATGTGAGTTAGGAACTAAAAAATCCTCAATGGCAACGAGCTCTTGAAAATGAATATACAGCTCTCACATCAAATTCTATGTGGGAGCTAGCTCCCTATTAGCTAGAGATGAAGATTGTTGCCAAAAAATGGATTTTCAAAGTCAAATATAGACATAAAGCACGTTTGGTAGCCAAAGGTTTTACTCAAACTCCTGGCATAGACTTCATCAATACGTTTAGTCCTGTAATCAAGCCTACAATAGTTCGCACTATCTTAAGCTTAACAGTAACTCAAAATTGCGACATTCAACAATTAGATGTTAATAATATGTTTTTGAATGGCTATTTGAAGGAACCTCTGTATATGCTATAGTTGGAATGATTTGTTAGTAAAGATAAACCTTATCATGTTTGTCTTCTAAAAAAGGCATTATATGGTCTTTGTTAGGTGCCTAGAGCCTGGTTTGATAGACTTAAAACTACTCTTTTTGCAGCTGGGTTTCTCTAATGCCAAAAAAGATACCTCTTTATTCATTTACAACACTAATGGTGTTTACATAGTGTTTTTTGTCTATGTAGACGATATTCTCATCACTGGGAACACCAAAGATGCTATTCAGCAGTTGATCAACATGTTGAACAAAGAATTCGCCTTAAAGCAACTCAGATCTCTTCACTTTTTCTTGGGCATTCATGCTACCACTGTTGGAGATATGATTCAAAATTGGTTGCAGCAAATATCTAAAGAATTTGCTGTACTATCTGCTCACGATTAGTTAATAAATCTTGAGATTTTTTCTATTTGTTAACCAATAGCTATTTTCCTATTTTTTCTATGTTCGGTTAATTGTAAGCCTATAAATAGGCAAGCTCTGTTCTGCTATTTTCAAGTAATCATAATAAAAAATTCTTAACAGTTATTATTTTCTCTTTAATCTGGTACTGTAGATTTTCTCCTTTGGAATTCAACCCTAACAGTGGTATCAAAGTAGGTTACCTTCATAACTTGGGCGTTTCGTCATGGAAAACAGCGACAATGCACTTAGCATAACCTAGCCTTCTATGCCAATTTTCAAAGGAGACAACTATGAGTTTTGGAGTATCAAAATGAAGACACTATTCAAGTCACAAGAGCTGTGGGACTTGATAGAAAATGGTTACAATGATCAAGATGAGGAGACCAGGTTAGGAGAAAATAAGAAGAAAGACTCGAAGGCCTTGTTCTTCATTCAACAAGCTGTTCATGACTCAATTTTCTCAAAAATTGCGGTAGCCACCATAACAAAGGAGGCTTGGACAATGTTGCAGCTGGCATATCATGGCTCATCCACAATAGTAAGGGTCAAGTTGTAAACACTTAATCGTGAATTCCAAAATCTACAAATGACGAATGGAGAATTGGTGCAAGAGTTCTTAACCAAAATTGAAGCAATTGTCAACCAAATGCGATCCTATGGAGAAGAGGTCTCGGAGTGGTTTGTTGTTACAAAGGTATTGAGAAGTCTAACTCCCAAATTTGATCATGTGGTTGCAGCCAATGAGGAATCAAAAAATCTAGCCACTTACTCTTTTGATGAGTTAATGGGTTCTTTGCAATCACAGGAAGCAAGAATTAATAGAATCGAAGAAAAGGATGAAGAAAAGGCATTCCAAGCAAAAGGAGAAGGCTCAGAGGAGCAAGAAAAAGCTGCTGGTAGAGGAAGAGGCAGAGGAGGATTTCGAGGAAGGAATTCCATCCGTGGCAGAGGTGGAGGAAGAGGAAATGATCAACGATTCAACAACAATAAAGGCAGCATTCAATGTCATAATTGCAAGAAATATGGACATGTAAAAGCTGATTGCTAGTTCAAAGATAAACATGTAAATTTTGCAGAAGAAGCTTATGATGAAAGCAGAATATTTATGGCATATTGTGACAAAATTGATGTACAAGGTGAAGTATGGTTTGTAGACAGCGGATGCTCCAATCATATGACGGACAAAAAGACACTCTTCAAACAACTTGATGAGACTCAAAAAAGAAAAGTCAGATCGGGAGATGATCAAGAAATACAAGTTGAAGGGAAAGGAACAGTGGCCATCAAAACCACTCAAGGTATAACATAATTTTTGCCTGATGATCAATTTGTTCCTAACTTGGCACACAATTTGTTGAGTGTTGGGTAGTTAATGGTAAGCGGATATTCCGTTATGTTAGATAATGAAGAATGTGTCATCATAGATAAACAATCAGGCCAAGTGATTGTAAATATTCAAATGACCAAGAACAAAATGTTTCCACTTGAAGTATCCACTGTGGAAAATTTTTCCCTGGTGGTTGGAGAGCAAAATGAGTCCAAGTTATGGAATCCTCGATATGGACATCTCAATGTGAAAGAATTGCAGCTGCTAGAGAGAAAAGAAATGGTTCATGTCTTACCAAAGATTCAAACGTTGGATACATGTGAAGGACGTATCTATGGCAAGCAAACTAGAAAGTCGTTTCCAACCGGAAAGGCGCAAAGAGCTAAAGCAATTCTTGAACTTGTTCATGCAGACTTATGTGGTCCTATGAACACCGAGTCATTGGGCGGCAATCATTATTTTCTTCTTTTCACTGATGACTTCAACAGAGTAAGTTGGGTGTATTTCTTAAAATCCAAATCAGAAACATTTGAGAATTTCAAGATATTCAAAGCAATGGCTAAGAAGCAAAGTGGCACCAACATGAAAACACTTCAAACGGACAGAGGTGGCGAATTTCTTTCAAAGGAATTCAATCAATATTGTCAAAAAACTAGAATTCAACATGAGCTAACAGCACCACATACACCGGAGCATAATGGAGTGGCAGAACGCAAAAACAGAACAGTGGTGGAGATGGCGAGGAGTCTGTTGAAAGGGAAAGGACTACCTAATTCGTACTGGGCAGAAGCGGTTGCGACAGCCGTCTACTTGTTAAATCTCTCCCCAACAAAAACAGTCCAAAATTGCACTTTATATGAAGCATGGAAAGGGAGCAAACCAATTGTAAGCAATTTAAAAGTTTTTGGTTCCACTGCTTATGTCTTTGTAAATTCACAAAATCGCAAAAAACTAGATGAAAAATTAGTAAAATGCATTTTTGTTGGCTATTGTAATGAGTCTAAAGCATATAAATTACATGACCCTGTAACTGGCAAGATAATTGTCAGTAGAAATGTAATGTTTAATGAAAATGCAGGTTGGAATTGGAGTAACATCAGTGGCAACGATGGAGATCAGTCCCAAATTCCATTAATTGAGGATATAAGCTCAACTTCAATCAATTCAACTACTTCTACTCTAATTGAACTCAGCCCAGCGACTACACCAAGTGCAACTTCAAGTTTGGCAAGTGAAGATTCAGTGGAGACGCCACCAAAAGGATTTAGATCGCTGAGAGAAATTTATGAATCAGATGAATTTTCTCTATTAGTGCCAGACCTAATAACGTATGAGGAAGTAGCAGAAATAGAAGAGTGGAGAAAGGCCATGGAAGAAGAACTCTTGTCTATCCAAAAGAACTCAACTTGGGAGCTGACAAATTTGCCGAATGGAAAGAATGCAATAGGGTTAAAGTGGATTTTCAAGAAAAAAGTTCATGCAGATGGCAGTGTTAAAAAATGCAAGGCTTGATTGGTCGCGAAAGGATATTCTCAACAACAAGGGGTAGATTATGATGAGACGTTCTGGCCGGTGGCTCGATTTGAAACTGTGAGATTATTTTTGGCATTGGCAGCACAACTCAGATGGAAGGTGTACCAATTTGATGTAAAATTGGCATTTCTCAATGGTGAACTTGAAGAAGAAGTGTACGTTGCACAACCAGAGGGTTTTGTGATTAATGGGAAAGAAGAGAAAGTTTACAAGTTAAGGAAAGCTCTCTATGGCTTAAAGCAAGCCCCAAGGGCATGGTACAACATATTTTCGACAAAATGGCTTTATAAGAAGTGAAAATGAGCCTACTCTTTATCAAAAGAAGCAAGGCACCACTAATTTCATCATAGTCTACTTATATGTAGATGATATAATCTACATGGGATCGCACTTGATGAAGAGTTCAAGTTAAGCATGATGAGCAAATTTGAAATGAAAGATTTAGGATTGTTTCATTACTTTCTTGGATTAGAAATATTGCAAGATGAATATGGGATGTTCATTCGTCAAAAGAAGTATGCAGTGGATCTGTTAAAGAAATACAATATGTCTAATTGCAAAATTGTAGCTACTCCGATGAATGTGAATCAGAAGTTGTAGCAAAATGATGGAGCCGAAAGTGCAAATCAGAGACAATTTAGAAGTTTGGTTGGTGGATTAATATATTTAACACACACAAGACCAGATATTTCATTTTCAGTTGGAGTTGTGTCAAGGTTCATGAGTAATCCATCCACGCAACATTATGGAGCGGCAAAACAGGGACGTTGAATTATGGAATATGGTATCCTCATGTAACCAATTTTAGATTGGTTGGCTTTAATGACAGTGACTGGGGAAGTTCATTGGGTGATAGAAAAAGCAAGTCCGAAAATGTGTTTAGGCTAGGATCAGGTGCCATCACATGGAACTCTAAGAAACAAGCAACAATAGCTTTAACGGCTGAAGCAGAGTATGTGGCTGCTACTACAGCAGCATGTCAATGTGTTTGGCTTAGAAGAACATTAATTGATTTGCAGCAAAAGCAAGTAAGAGGAACTGAGCTTTATTGTGATAATAAATCAAAAATTGTAATGTCAAAGAATCCAGCACTTCATGGAAGAACAAAGCACGTAGAGCTGCGGTTCCATTTCGTTCGAGAGCTGGTCACTAAAGGAGAAATAATCATAAAGTTTTGTAATACTGAAGTTCAAGTGGCAGACATCTACACTAAAGCTTTACCAAGTCAGAGACATGCTTATCTTAGAACCTTGCTTGGAGTATGTGATTTTGAATCAAAGGGGAGTGTTGGAGATATGATTCAAAATTGGTTGTAGCAAATATCTGAAGAATCTGTTGCACTATCTGCTCACGATTAGTTAACGAATCTTGAGATTTTTTCTGTTTGTAAACCAACGGCTATTTTCCTATTTTTTCTATGTTCGGTTAATTGTAAGCCTATAAATAGGCAAGCTCTATTCTACTATTTTCAAGTAATCATAATAAAAATTTCTTCACAGTTATTATTTTCTCTTTAATCTGGTACTGCAGATTTTCTCCTCTGGAATTCAACCTTAATAGCTCCCACAATCTTTATGTTTCCCAGACCAAATATATTGAATCCTTGCTGAAGAAAGCAAACATGAGCTCTACCAATCATCTTCCAACTCCTTTCTCTTCGAGTAAGACTATGACTACCAAAGAGTTGGAACCTTATCGAAATCTAACTTTCTATCGCGGTATTATTGGAGACTTACTATACGTTACTATCACATGGTAAGAAATTTTGTTTATTATAAACAAACTCAGCCAACACATGTAGAGTCCTTCAGAGGTAGATTGGTGTGCTTGTAAAAAGGTATTGTGATACCTTCAAGGAATAGCAAACCAAGGCTTGTTTTATAAACCTTCTCAACACTTTGAACTTACTGCATTCTCTGATGCAGATTGAGCTGCAGATTTCATTGACCGTAAATCCATTGGTGATTATTGCATTTATCTTGGTGAGAATTTAGTTTCCTAGTCCTCTAAAAAGCAATAGGCAGTGGCTCGTTCAAGTACTTAGTCTGAATATCGCTCCTTAGCTGTTGCTGCCAATGAAATTACATGGTTTCTTTACTTGTTGGAAGAAATGGGGCTTAATCAGTCTTGAAAACCCACACTTTAGGTAGATAACATTAGTGCAACTTTTCTTGTTGCTAATCCTATCATGCATTCCAAATCTAAGCATATAGAGATTAATGTGCATTTTGTTTGTGATCTCATTGCTAAGCAAATTCTAGAAGTATGTTATATTCCCACTTTGGGCTAGGTAGCAGATATTATGACCAAGGTGTTGTCCTCCAGGCACTTCAATTATCTTAAAACCAAGCTCACTGCGCTTCCTCCATAGCCTCACTTAAAGGGGGATGTTGAAAACAATTGTTAATTTCCCTTTAATGTATAAATATGTAATTAGTTATATTGATAGTTTGTTATGAAGTTAGTTATGTACAGAGTTCTAGAACTCTTCCATTCAGTCACCATATAAATTAATTTATTACCATCTGCAGCTATATAAACAAAGTCCAGCTATCTGTAGAGAAATGGGTCATCTTCACCATGAATACACTATATTCAAGTTTCACCTTCTTCTTTCTTTTTATTAATTAATTATGATACTTCATCACATACAAATTATTTTCATTTTATTATGTAGGCAATACTAGATTGATCATAATGCTCCGTTCTCTAATCAAAACAACATCTGAACTTCTAAAAATAAGCAATTACTTGCCTAATGATGTCTACACTAGTCAAGTTCTAAGATCGGTTAAAAGAAAAAGAATGGAGTAAATGCATATCATCACTTCCATTTCTTACGATAGATTAGTGATGTTTGAGGAGTCACTAGAAAAGAATGGAAAGAAACACTGCCTCACAGGCTAAGTCTAGTGATTGTGATTAGTTGTTTAATGTTGTTTGTTCTTTTCAAGCTTAATAATACTCTTAGCAATATGCTTTTGATGCTGCTTCTAGTGTCACTTTAACTGCATATTATCAAAGTTTAAATCCATCCAGTTTCTAAGTCACAAAAAAATCTACTTCTACTTTGTCTCAATTCCATTTAACAAGTCGTTTTCATCACATTTTATCAAATTTCTTATGTTTAACAACGCAGTTTTTGGACCAAAAAATTCCACAATTAGTATTAATATATCCAAAGTCCAAGTTCTAACTCACCTACTAGTTATTAGCGTACTAATATACTATATATGTGGTCGAAATTTTGCTTTAGGTAGTAAGCAGTGAGAGCAACTACATATATCATGGTTGAACATGAGTACGTACGTGATTTTAGCCATAATTTGTGCTTTGAAACTAACAACTAGAGAAAAGCACATTCATGCCTGTGTTCTATCTTTGGGTTCTAGGAAAACATTTTTTTTCTTATCGAGGGGATGTTTGGTAAATATCAACAACTCAATGTAGCTAAGAATTTGTTGTCATATAACTATTTCAAAAGGTTGGGGACGTTGTATATAAAGATACTAGAAAGTGAAGGTCTTGATGTAAGAAAAAATTGAGGATTTTTCCGATCAAATATCAGTGCAAGAGATTGTAGCTTTCTTCTCTCACCTAGGAGTTGTAGCATCATTTAGTATCCCTCCTTGCAAGACTACCTTGAATTATTAAAGGTTATTTTGTCCCGCTTTCCCTCTATTGTGATTTTTAATTTTTGTTTCATATTCTTGTCTTGATATTTGCAATAAAAACATCAGGTTGATATTTGCAATAAAAACTAAAAAAAATCATTTATTTGAAATTTGTAATAAAACCTGAAAATAAAAATGTTTAACATTTGTAATAAAAATTGAAAATAGAATCATTTTTAATTTTATCATCCTATTTTTATTTTATTATATTATTGGATATTAATATTAAGTTTTAATTTAATTTATTTTAATAAACTAAATTATATTTTTAGATTAATTATTTCTCAATATCATTAAAAACAAAAAATGAATATTTAATATAATTAAAAATATATACACAAATTTTACATAATAAGAGTCTATAAAATATAAAAATTACATTAATTCATTCTAACTAAATAATAAAAGATGTTCATTATGGTGCAATGGTATAATAGTAGCATTACTATAAAAAGAAATATAAATTAACTAAAACTTTCATTAATATAGTCATTTTACATTTTCTAATAATTTTATTTTGCTTTCAAATCATAGATTGAAGTTATGTTGGAGTAATATTATACTTTACTTAAGAATTTGCATCTTTATTTAAACTTTCCACAATTTGCTCTTCATTTTCACCATAATCGTTAAATAATTTATCGTTTTTTCATATGTTCTAATAAAATCAAATATAAGCAATAGGCAATAATAATGTAATTTTATTTTTATTAATTGTGACTGGGCATATTTAAAAGTATAAGGAATCTTACCTTTGAAGTAACAAAATTTTCCATAATATTTCTCAATAAAGAATCTCTGTAGGTAAACAATTCTTGTGGACCTTGTGGTCTTCCTCTTTCTGTCATCATCATCATCATCATCACCCAGTTAGAAATCCCGCAATGACGCGGGGTCTGAAGAGGTCTGATAGTACGCAGCCTTACCCCTACATAGTAGAGAGGCTGTTTCCGAATTAGTGCAACCTGAGTTAACTAAATATAACTTACCTAAAGATACAAAGAGTATAGTATTAACAAAAAGTTATTAAAAATTAATTGTAATTACTATTTTTATTTAAAATAATGTAACGCCTTGTAAAGTTATAGGAAATTAGTGATTTGAAATTGTTACTATTTCTAAAAGAATTCAAGAGTCATTTGCAATACTTTCCATTTAGCCAATACATAGGTGAAATGTATGTCAAGTGAATAACAACACATAATATTTGGGTTGGATCAATTCTTTTACTTCTATATAGTAATTGTTCATTAGTTGGAACATATGTGTCAATATGTGTAACTATTGCTCCTAAGAAATCTTTAAAAATGAAATTACATTATTAAATAATTAATTAAATGTAAGGGCATAAAGAAAATAGTAACAAAATATATGAATATACTTAAAGAAAAGAAAATATTTTTAATTATGTTAAATCTCAACAGGAGTATTGGTAAAGGATGACGAAGTTATCCCTTTTTACAAGACAACTAAGTGCCTATAAGAATTCGCAAGGATATTTGAAAATCATTTAGGTTGAATATTGAAAATGCTTTGCATTGGCCCTAGTTTTCTCCCTATGTATAGTTATCAAGAAATTTTCAACTTATTTTTCCATAATCAAATGACTAATTGACTTTAAGCCTCATAAATTCTTCAACTCATCACATAAAGTTAACAAGATTTTCTTATTCATTCTTATGTTCTTATATATCCTTACAATATTTCCACTCAAAAATTCTAATATCCAATCATGACATGATAGAGTAAATACTATATATGATTGCTTATGTAACCAAAAATATTCATTCTTTTCCCATCTAGAGAAATAATAAATGTCTTCATCAGTTAATTGAATTTGATTTGAAATCTAACAAAGAGGCCATGTATCTATAATACTAGGATTAAATAATTAACAAAGATATTAAAATATAAGTGCTAAAATGATTATGAAAAACCATAGTATTTAACATTATTTTAAGAAGTTCATATCAAATATTCGTACAAAATGTACACTTAAAATGTTCAAACCATGGAAAACTTGAACTAATAAGACTTCAATGAAATAATATTATAAAAATATAATTAAAGAGATGTGATCTAATCCATTTTCCTTATATTTGGGATCTTCATAATGATCTTCCTATAAAGTGGAAAATCAGGTAAAGCTTTCATTGCTTTTCCACATTGCACACCCTCGACACTTAAGTCATGTAAAGAATCCATATATAACATCATTGCTTCAGTCTCTTGGTTAATTGATGAACCATAAAATCCATGCTCTATAGTGGATGATGTTGACACCATCTTTTTCTCTAGTAAATCATTCTTTTTTTGTACTGTTCATCAATTGCAATCAAGTCATTATTTTATAACGTTAGGTTATGTATTTTTTTCTTTTTCTTCCTTTTTCATTAATTGAACAAAATCCATTAACATTATATTTTATGTTCCTCTTTTGTATTGTTTAATGGAGATTTAGTTGATGGATATGCATGAAAATCAGTTGCAAAAGTATATCAAAAAATATGATACAAGTATAAAAACTCCTTATATTTGTTTAATATATGGGTTATTTTATGCCCCTATAATGCTTAAAAGTGTACGTAAAAAAATTAAAATAAGACATATCGACAAGTAAAATTTTTTTAATGATAAATAGAATTCATCTGTAGAATTAACTTTGCCAATGAAAGCATTATAACTTATTCCAATTTTTTTGAGTAAGTTTTTGAAATTCTTCAATCTATCCTATAATGTATTACACTTGTTCTAAAACTAATATTAGTATACTTTTTATTGAATTTTGCTTAAAGATATATCTTAATATTTGTCCAACCAAATTTGGAAAAGATAGTAGTTATTTAATTTTCCTTATTCACTTCTCTAACCATTAATGAGATTAAATGTACCCCTATGATATCATTCTATAACCATACTTTTCATTTTCATACAATTATTAAAATTGTTTAATTTATTTAATGATTCCATCACTAAAAGTAAATATTACACATGAGTGAAAATAGAAAAAGTAACAAGAAACATGAAAGAAATAGGAAAATATGAAAGAAGATTTCATAATAAAAACACAAGATTACTTAGATAGTTTAAACCATGTTTGTATTTATATTCACAAGATTACTTATATGCTTTTATATTCACCTTATGACAATATTTATCCCAACTGATGTAACTCTAGTAAAGCTTTTAGAGCTTTAAATTATCTGCCACGAAGACAAGTAAAGGTATTGATTAAATAATGATAAGTATAGATCATCCTGTGTAATTCTATGTTTGACATGCTATATTTAAATTACTTTAAGCGACATATCTAAGTTTCATCTTGTTGTATTTTATTATAAAATAATTAAGTTTATATTAGATTTAATAATGTGTTTATACCTCTTTTCTATTTTTTGTTATATAACGAATGAATTTAGTAATTAACATATACATAAAAGTACATGTTAATATTAACCTTATGCCAACACCAAAAACCAACTTCACATAGACTCCAGGATGGGGATAGAGTCCTCATTCAATCCTATATCAATTACTTGAAGAGTTGGATTGAAGAGATGGGTTGAAGTGTAGTGCACTCACCCTTTTCTCTCTAATTCAGTTAAAGATTAATTGAAAATAATTTTAAAAATATGCATATACTCGTTCGATGATCTAGTGAAAGCACTAGTAAATGGTAGAGTAAGCATTAAAATAAGCCAACTTTCCTTCAATTAAATAGGCCAGCTCTCTTTCAAGTTATAGAATTTGAGCATTGTAATAAGTCATTTGTCAAAAGAGACATGTATCTAATGTGATTAAAAAAGATAAAATTGAAGCTACTGTTTATTTTTAGGTTATATAGAAATTGGAGTAAATACATTATTGCAAAAGTAGCTAATTTTCTTCTTCACTTCCCTAAGAAAAGCATTTATCACGAGAGCAAAATTACCTTCTACATTATCCTTCAATAAGGCAACTCTCTGCAAATGTAAGTATACCAAACTCACTGTTACTTTCGATTTTGCAATTCTTTGTGTCGTGATATTCCTGTCCCTTTGCTAACAAAAAAGAGTTGCCTTAATGCACGATACTCCTTGCTTTACGAGCAGGATTATCAACTATACGTAGTCTTCTCTTTGTATTTTATAAAGAGTTTTTTTTATACTCGAATCACTGACCTCCTAGTCTCTTTTTCTAACACACCCTCAGCAATATGCAAATCTCCTTTAACAAGATTCACCAGTAATACGCCAACACAAGAAAATGAAGATAACACAAGAATTAAAAAAAACTGGTGGTAAGCAAAGATTAAACTATACCTAATAAATGATAAACATGAACATCCCAAAGATTAAATTAATAAATCATAAGACAAAGAAAAACCCATTAAAAGAATATACAAAATTAAATATGTGATAAAAACATTTATAATTATAAGTTTCGTATTTATATTGCATATATATCTAATTTATCGTACGCATCAAATAAAAATAAAATCAAAAGTAAAGAGAAAAATAAAAAACCTGAAATTTCATTCTTTGTGAAAATAATGACTCACTTTTTTAATCTATGCTTTAATTAATATGAGCGAAGAGATATTTGTTTAACCAAATTCATAATTTCATATTACTATGAATTTTTGAGACATGAGTTGAAGAAAAGTAGAAAAATATATAACATAATATATTAAGAGACTATTTTATAATTTATTTATCCAAAATGTATTTACATGATGATTTAAATGAAGAAATTTACATAGTATAACTTAATGGTTGTGTTTTGCTTGGGTTTGAAAAAAGTTTATAAATTGTGAAAATCTATGTATGGCTTTAAATAAGCTTTTAAGCAATGGTATGAAAATTTTGATCAAGTTTTATTAAGTGAAGGTTTCTCTTCTATTGAAGTGGATAAATGTGTGTATACTAAATTTATTGATGGAGAATTTGTGATCATTAGTTTATATATGGATGACTTGCTAATTTTTTGTAATAGTATTGATAAGTGCTTGATTGACTATATATTTACTCCCTAATGTTTAGTGATTAATGTTATGTTGTGCTTAAGATACTTATTTTGGCTCATATTTTATTTTAAGTACAAGTTGGAAGAACAAGAACCAAAATGAGCTAGAAACATATCCTTGGTGTCATTCTATCAATGTTTGATCTTATTTGCCTAGTTGAAACCAAAAAGAGATGAGTTAGGGTGAAATGGGACAAGGAACGCAAGAAATGGTTGCAACTTACACACCAATGTATCTGACATACACAGCCGTGTATGGGACTATGTGAGACACTAGAAGCTTATAAGAGTGCAAAAATGAAGTTTCAAGTATCCCCATAACCTACACAGTCATGTGGGGACTTACACGACTTGTAACTGAGTTTACGATTGTGTATTTTTTTTTCGTTTAGCTCATTGTGAAATTTATATTCACAGCTTTTAGAAAAATTGACATACACATGTCCATGTAGCTAAGTGTGTATTGTTACATAACCCTAATTTTAAGTTAAAAAGTGCAACTAGGAGACTAAATGAGAGATGAAGACATTAGAGACTCAAAAGGAGGCAGATTCCTTTCCCTTTGGAGAGTTATAAAGAGCTAAACTTCATCTTTCTAGTTTAAAGGGGATATCGATGTTGATGAACATGTTTGGATTGATTAAGCTAGCGATGTTGTATTTAACTCTCTTTTAGGATTCGATATGTTATTCTATATTTAATGTTTTGAAGTTATATATTAATTATTTAGCTAGGCCTACTAGATTATTCATGTATAGATTCATTGTCGAAATTTAGATTGTAATACGTAATTATTTTACATTTGATTCGTTTGTGGTAAACTAATGGTCAAGTATCATTCGTTTGTGGTAAACTAATGGTCAAGTATCATTAGGGATAACATAGCATAGGTTAAATGACCTGAGCTTATATGGTTATTGTTTAGATTGACCTATTTTCTTATTATGTAATGTGATTGTCATGTCAAATCTAGAGAGCTTATTCTAGATTGTCTAATAGCTAAATTTAATTAAAGAACTTGTTTTAATTAGATAAAACTTAAGCGAGAACTGAGATTAACAAAGGTCGTTGTTAATCTACGATTAATAGTTTTAAAGAGAGGTATAAGAACAATATGACGATTAATTGTGCACATTTGAATAAAGGTTAAGATTGAACCTCTAACTAGATTTAAAACCCACTGATTAATTATGGCAATTTTGTACTGTTTGCTTTAATTTGTCTTTAATAGTTTAGTTTTACTTTATTTATTTAATTGAATTCAACCAAACTCCCATCCCTCTTCATCCTACACATTGATTGATTCATTACAAAACCTAAACACACACACACTCTGTGGCTATGATCCTTTCTCACTACTATTACAAATTTACTTGTGTAGAGTTAGTTTTTATTTTTTAGGGAATTTGACGTCTATCAAGTATTGATGTTTTACACAGCACTTAAAACTTCTTAGAATTACACTTTGATATGAAAAAAATGGGGAAAGTGAGTATTATCTTGGGTGCTAAAATCATAAGGAATAAATATAGTATAATGTTATCACAAGAACATTATGTTGAGAAATTTCTTAAAGTTCAATTGTTTTGATGTGAAACCAATTTATACTCTTTATAATGCCAACATTCATTTAGTTAAAAATAAAAGTGATAATATGGCTCAGTCTGAGTATGCTCAGATTAATAGGAGTCATATGCATTTAATGAACTTTACAAATTTTGATATAACTTATGTTGTGTGTAAACTAAATAGGTATACTAACAATCCCATACATGATTATCCGGTTGCTTCAGTTAGACTAATGGAATATTTAAGAGGTACTATTAACTATAGTATTTTGTATAATGGATTTCTTGTTGTATTGGAAGGACATATTGACGCTAATTGGATCTTTGATTTAGATAGATAAAATCTACTAGTGGTTATGTATTTACTCTTAGTGGAGGTGCAATAACTTGGAAGTTAGTAAAATAGAGTATTATTGCTAAGTCGACAATTGCACAAGAATTTACAGAAAATGAGATTGAATGGTTAAGAACTTCTTAGGAATCTTAGCAAATATTCTTTTAGGAATAAAACCAACACCTTCCATGTTTATAAATTGTGATTGCAAGGTTGCAATAGTCATTTTAAAGAATAAACTTTTAATGGCAAAAATAGACACATTCGTTTAAGACATGAAGTCTTAAAGTAGTCGTTTAAAGATTAGAATTATATCCATTGATTATTTAAAGTCATAAGTAAATTTGGTTGATCTTCTAAATAAATCTTAAGGAAAGAAATAAATATTTGAAACATCGAGAGGAACGGGACTAAAGCCAATAAAAGACATCAACAATGTTAGTAATCTAACCTATGTGATTGGCGATCCTATGGATTAGGTTCATATAGGTATAATAAAATCATTAATAGACTTTGAAAGGCACCATTAAATGTTTATGTCCCTCCTATAATGTGTGATTAGTGCTAAATTATAGCTTAAGTGAGAATGAGCTACGCTCTTATTAAATTCCATATCCTTTATAGGATTGTAGTATAAACTTAATCAAATCACCCATATGAGTGGGAATGG
The DNA here is from genome assembly GCA_027563915.1 of Erythroxylum rotundifolium. Classification (NCBI taxonomy): domain Eukaryota; kingdom Viridiplantae; phylum Streptophyta; class Magnoliopsida; order Malpighiales; family Erythroxylaceae; genus Erythroxylum; species Erythroxylum rotundifolium. The sequence continues at coordinate 36,823,946 of JAOSBO010000211.1, read as the reverse complement.
GGCCTCTTCTATGAGAATTTGGCTAATCTCTAGAGCACTCATGAATAATCAGGCACATGCATGGCCTATTAGCGTAAACATGTGGTGAACAGTAGGCATGGTGGACATATAATATGTCTAATAAGAACTACAATTTACAATAGACGATGTTGGTTCATAGGAACTTAAAGAATCACTGATGGTGCTGTGAGTTGTGATTTATTAAGTCTAGTCTCTGGTTCATTGTCTATAGCATAATAAATTTGAACTGTTACACTCTAAATTTTAATTCAGCAGTATTTAATTATTCTTTTTTATATATATTGTCTTTTTAAATAAATGGGGGATTGTTGTAGAATTGGTTTCTTATTTCAAAGGTCTTTAGGTAAATCTACATTTTACTTATTCTAGATTTAGTTGGTATTATCCAAAAAACGTGTGCTAAAGTTGACTCAAACTATATCTTAACGTTATAAATCTGTAGTTTAGAAAAATCGTGAATATTTTATCTTTACTTTCGCTTTTTGGTCCACTTATTCTTATGTATATAAATATATATGTTGTGTTATTTAAATAGACAAGGCTTTATCTTCTGTCAGATAATTCTTCTCTTTGAAAATAAAACTGTATCTACTGTTCTGACTTCCCTTCGATATAAGAAAAGCATGTTGAATCCTGAAGAATCACCATCAATATAAACTGTTGAGGTTGAATAAATTCTTAAAGACAGTTTTTTTTAACAAAACAATTCCTCAACCTGATGTTGTTCTATTGTTTTAATTTTTTATGTTATAATTTACTTTCACATTATTGGTCTTTTTATAATCTGACCATTAACTAACCAATCATGTAAAATTAGGAACTATATACCATGTTTCGTTGATGACTACTGCATCTTATACACATCTTTTTAACTGCGAGGCAAGCGGGTAAAATCAAGTGGTGTGGGTGCGGCTACTCATCTAATTTGCTTGTAATACGATTACTCTAATTGAAATCATCAAACGTTGCTTAGGTGACATTATTAAAGAAAGAAAGCAAGAAAAATAGAATGGTGTTGGTCGCTGTGTGTACCATATATTTTATGACGGTTCACTCTACGAGATTTTGAAGCCATGTGACGATGGCGAGTGAAAGTAAATGTGTGTGTGTGTGTGCGCGTAGCACGGGCTGGAAGTTTCTTTACCGCCTTAACAAGCCACCTTTCTGTCAGAAAGATTCTTATTGTCATGGCAGCTGTATTTATACCCCAATCATGTTCAGCTTTTTGGTCATACTGACAAACCAAATTGAACCAAAATCTCTTAACATTTCCCTCATCAGTTCTTTCTGCTCAAGACTTTTATGCAATTTGTCAGGCTCAAATTCTTTCGACATGGGTAGTTTGGAACATCAACTTCATGTTTATTTCTTCCCATTCATGGCTCATGGCCACACTATACCTACTGTGGACATGGCCAAGTTATTTGCTTTACGAGGCCTGAAGGCCACAATTATCACCACTCCTCTGAATGCACCTCTTTTTTCCAAAACAATTCAAAGGACCAAGAACTCTGGTCTCGACATGGACATTAAAATCCTGAAATTTCCTTCAGATGAGGCAGGTTTGCCCCAAGGATGCGAGAACGTCGACTCAATCACCTCTCGTGAAAATGGTTGGCAATTGATCAACAAATTTTTCTTAGCCACAGCCATGCTCCAACAGCCTCTTGAAGAGCTCCTACAAGTGCACCGCCCTGATTGTCTTGTTGCCGACATGTTCTTTCCTTGGGCCACAGAAGCTGCTTCCAAATTTGGGATTCCAAGGCTAGTCTTTCACGGAACAAGCTTCTTCTCATTGTGCACCGGAGAGTGTATCAGATTATACCAACCACACAAGAAAGCTCCGTCAGACGACGAGTTCTTTCTTGTGCCTAATCTTCCAGGGGACGTCAAGTTAACTAGAAAGCAATTGTCAGACGTTGAGAGACAAGGCATCGAAACAGACTTTACCAAGTTGGTGAAAACATCGAGAGAGTCCGAGTTGAAGAGCTTTGGTGCAATCGTCAACAGCTTCTACGAGCTCGAGCCTGCATATGCTGACTTTTACAAGGATGCTTTAGGTAGAAGAGCATGGCATATCGGACCCGTTTCGTTGTGCAACAGAGGGATTGAAGATAAAGCGCAGAGAGGAAGAGAAGCGTCCATTGATGAAAATGAGTGCTTGAAATGGCTTGACTCCAAGGAGCATAATTCAGTTATTTACTTATGTTTTGGAAGTGTAGCCAATTTCACTAACTCTCAGCTGAAGGAAATAGCAATAGCACTCGAAAACTCAAGGCAGCAGTTCATATGGGTGGTCAAGAAAGACAACAAAAATAGCCAAAACAACGAAGAAGATTGGATGCCAGAACGGTTTGAGAAGAGAGTGGAAGGCAAAGGATTGGTCATACGAGGATGGGCGCCACAAATATTGATACTTGATCATGAAGCCGTAGGAGGGTTCGTGACACACTGTGGATGGAACTCGACGATTGAAGGCATAACAGCTGGAAAGGCAATGGCAACATGGCCAGTGTCAGCCGAGCAGTTCTACAACGAGAAGTTGGTGACAGATGTTTTGAGAATTGGAGTTGGTGTCGGAGTGAAAGAATGGGTGAGAGTTCATGGAGATTATGTAGAAAGTGCCAAGATAGAGAAAGCAATTAGTAGAATTATGATGGGTGATGAGGCAGAGGAGATGAGAAGCAGAGCAAAAAAGCTGGCCGGGATGGCCAGGAACGCCGTTGAAAGTGGAGGGTCCTCTTTCTCGGACTTCAATGATTTGGTTCGTGAGTTGGGGTGCCGTCGTTCCTGAACCCAAGCACTGGAATCCTGCCATGTCTATATGTATTGACTACCTGATCGTAAGTGAAAACAATAATAAAGGGGAACTGATTGTGCAGAAAAGCTGAAGAGTTGGTGATTTTAAGAATTAGAAGTGTTTCTCGCGCAAGTCATTCATGTCTTATTTATTCAATTTAACTTACCTAAAAGCTTGTTTAAAGCTGGTTAGGAATAAGAAGTTTGATCTAGACGTCAATAGGTTTAATTTGAATGGTTTTACAACTTTAATTAATTGAGATAGAGCTATCATATAAGGAAAAGCTCTATTTAAGTTATTTAAACGATGCAGAATTAAAACTCAATCTCTACTTATCTTGAAGTTATTATGTCTTTTTAATAAATTTTTTATTATGTTGAAAAGTACTTTTAAACATTCAGTATGAATCATGTAAACATCTATATTTCCTCTTTTCAGTGATCATTAATAAGGTTATGTATTAATTTCTCTATCAAATTTAAGAGCATAGTCTAGTGATATTTTTTGTACTCACGTTGCACCATCAACAAACAATCCTTAAGTTCGCAGAATAATAATTTGCAGTCACTTTAAGAAATGGTTACGGGTGGCCTCTACGTCCAAAAAACGCAACAATGATACTGCACTATTGTAGAACTATAGCCAAAATTAAACAGTTGGTAAACAAAATTGCCAGCCTCCTTACGATCTGTTGATCCTACGAAGCAGAAACAAAAAAGATGACCATATTCCAAACTCCTATTCATTTAATGGGAAGACGACGTAAATTAGCAAAAGCTACTTACAAATTAACAAACACGATGTTAGTATTCACAACTATGCTTTCCCGACACTGGGATAAGAAGAAAACTTTTAACGCTTGGAAAATCAATGTTCTCATCGTTTTTGGTAATAATAGAAAGAATATATGGGTCTCAAACTTGATAGACACGAAAACTTTTGGAAAGGATAATGATTCGCTTTACTGTCACACTAAGCTATCCTAATGCTGCAGTTCTAGACCACCTAGCACCAAATTCTACTGGTAAGGTGTTGCTTTTTGCTCAAGTAAGGTTGGGAGTAAGGATGGCAATGGACTGGCATATGGGCAACCCCCTCCAAATTTTTTTAAATAATTTTTTTAAAATTAAAAATATGTAATGATTTATATTTTAAATTATATTAAGATTTGGGTTGCCCAAATTTAAGCTTATCTGAGACTCAACTCTTTTACGTAAAACGATGTTGTTTTAGTTAGAATAATTGGACCTCGAGTTTGTCTGGACCTAGGCTTGGCCTATAGGCCAACCTATTAAAATCAACTAAATTTAGACTCATAGGTCAAAAATTGTCATTCCTAGTTGGGAGTTCAACTCTGATTTGTGTTTATTCATCAGTGTTAAATATTAAGTGATAATGCGAAATCACTCCCTGGAGTCCCACAAGGCACAAACGGGGATTAATCTAGACGTGCTAATGACTTAAGGGTGTCTTTGCTTGGAAGACTGATGTTACTTCTAAATATGGGATCCCAAGACTGCTTCCAAAATTGACCTATAATCTGAGCATTAATTAAGTAATCATATAAAACTGTTCTTTGAAAGTGATAACTGAAAAATATAGTTGTTTCCAGCAGAGGCTCAAAGACATCTTTGATTAGGAGTGCAGATGATCAGATACATTTAATAAGGTGAGAATAAAATCTAATTATGAATTACATCATGGTGGAACATTTTAATTTTAGGACATAATACCAATATAACAAGGCCAATCTTAATACTGCAAAATACGACACCAATGTAGGCACCAATGTAGACAATGAAATCAAGCTTGTCAACATTCCAAAGATGGATTGCAGCTTCATAATCTATGAGACCAAGCATGGCGGTGATAATGATCGGAGAAAAGTGGAGTGTATTGGAACATTGGAGTCGAGAACAAGAAGGTTAACTAGAAGCAAATGCATACAATAGAAATCACAGCACAAAAATCATCTCTAGCAGAACTTTCATCGAACATTTAATTTGTAGTACTCAAACAAACTTCCCAATCCATATTCAGCTTCAATTAACCCATTTTGAACGCATTACCCATCTCACCACCTTCATTATTGTGAAAACACAAATTCACCATTAGGAAAACCACAACACACATGAATTCAACACAAAATCCAGCAGTAAACAACACCCAAATACAACAACATCACCATTAGAAGAAAAACTAGAGTGTAAATGATGGGATACATATGTCAACCGACGACGACGAAGATGGCAAGCAATGGAAGACAACGACGATGGCCGGCACAAGGAGAGAACACAAAACACAGAGGAAGACGACGGTAGAAGAAAAAGAATGAAGATGGGGATGGTTTTTATTTTAAACAAAGCGAAAATGTTTAATTTTTAAAAATTTTCAAACATTTGGCATTGATTTTAGAAAAGTTCATCAAATGTTCGACAATTAGCGACGAAAACTTCAAATCATCTCAAAATATATTCCTTTAGCGACCATTTAGTAAACGTCGCGTGACGAATTTAGAAATTGTCACCAAAAGCTCACTTTTACCGAAACGTAGCTAAAAGTCAATTTTGTTGTTGTGTAACTACGTTAAATGGTACCATAGCTATTTCTAAAAGACAACAACAGTCGTTTTTTGAGCTAATCAGTTGCATATGAAGAAGTTTATGGGATAAACATTGTCTTTATCGTACCATAACAACTATCTTTCTGTTGATTTATGCTCTACAGTTAGTTATAGTTTAGTATCATAAATAATTTAAAAACATTTTTTATCTTATATATATTCATATGTATATGATAACGTTTATGGGATAAATACAATAATCTAGTGAAAGTCCCGTTGATAAGCAAAGTCTAGGATAAATATATATTACAAATGAATTTATGATAGGATCATTATTATGTGATTCATATTGCATTTATATGTTACTTCTAAATTGTTCCTATTTATTATCTATCAAGATAGGATATTAATACAGGGTAAAAGGACTAACACACATTATGTTTCTTCCTATAAAGAAAGTAGTCGATCTTATAGATTAAAGTGATGATTGTATAAGTGATCATTTCATTTAAGATCTCCAAAGTTAGTTCAGATAGGGATTATTATATTTTGATATTACTTATGACCTATTTTACTCAAGGGTAGCTCAGTCGATAGTCATTAGATGTAACACGAACTATATAGAGATAGTTAAGTAATCAATATAGGATTCATCACTCTAAAGTAATTAAAGAGAATGTTCCATTGTTCTCAATTAGTATTGATTCAGAAAATCCTTGGCTAAGATAGAATGACGCTTTGAAAATAATTTTCAAATCTCATTAATTGAATTGATTACTAATCATTGTGAGTTGTTATGATTGAATTCAAACATAGTAGACATTAATTTCATATTTTATGTCTAATTAAGATATTACACTATAAAATAATTTAATCATACATAAAAATCATACACAAAAACATAGTCAATATCACTGTGATATTCCTGAATATTTGGTTAGTAATGATGTATTGCTAGACTTCAATCTTAATTTATGGAAGTAAATTGTTCAAATAGAGAATTAGAGATAGATTAAAGAAATTTAATTTATCCAATCCCAAAAATGAGTTAAGGTTATAATTTATATCCATTTCTAATAAATTTGAGAACCTAATACAATTAAAACAAAGTTGACCTTTGGCTATAAAAAGATCATAGCTAAAGGCACAAAATTGTCACTAGTATGGTACGATTTAGTTTCGTCATCCAAAACATCGCCAAATTCTCATAGCTAAAAACTATAGGCAATATTTTTTGCAAATTGTCACTAAAAGTTTTTTCCCATGCTTTAGTTTCATAGTAAAAGACTATTAGAGAGGTTTTGAGGAATTGCCGCCAATAAGTATGACTATGCTCTATGTTTCTAGAAACTTAGTCAATCTGAAAGAGTAGCCAAATGTTTTTAGCTGCATTTTGTAAAATGTAGTCAAATTTTTTAGCTATGTTTTAAAGACATGTTATACCATGTTGGAATAAATTATTTGTTACAATTTTAATCCATATTATTGTATACAATGTTTCAACATATTTTTATTGTTAATTTATTATAAAAATATATCAAACAAAAATATTTGCTAATTTGAAACATTGTATATAAAAAATTAACTATCATTAAATTTGTTCCTATACCATATTTTAATTACAACTTAAACAATTCTTATATATAAAATAATAAATACAAAGATCACTAGTTTACAAATTATAATACAAATCACTCAACCATAGATCTTCTTCAAATTTGTAATATGAGCAAAAAAGTATTAAATTTAAATTATAATACAAACATGAATTAAAAGAAAAAAGTATAAGAGATATAATTAATGTCATTCACTTTCATCTTCACTACTGTTATAATCCGGGCTTATTATTGTTCTAAGGTACTTATCATGCTTGGCTAACTTTTTTCGAGTATATTGTAATTCAACCTTAAGTGTCTTGTTTTCCTCTTCAAGATGCTAAACGTATGTGAATCTTGATGAGATTGAAACATTTGACTTAAGGTTAAAGCCAAGACTGTTGATATAACTTGAAAGTATACCAAACACGATATTGCAAATATCTTCTATATTGACCTCATTCCCTTTACACATTGATTTTTGTAACAACTCTTGCATCTTATTTTTGTAAGCGATCTAGAAGGGGGGGTTGAATAGATCCTTGAACCTTTTTGCAAAATTCTACAAAAATCAGAAGTTAAAAACACACAAAATAATTAAACAAATTTAAGTGCAAGGAGTAGGGAAGAAAAGCAAACACTGTTTTTATAGAGGTTCGGTGCTAAGACCTACGTCCTCTACCTAAGCTCCCACTTAGGATTTTGGCA
>JAOSBO010000211.1:36805836-36816159 GCA_027563915.1 Erythroxylum rotundifolium | reverse complement strand
TTATGATGAAGCAATAAGCCATCAATGTCTTTCTTTCAATGACTTTGATTTTTGCATAAATGTGCAAATTGTTTGTGTTGGTTTGGTGTAGCATAAAGTGTCATTAGTTGTTGCATGTTTTCATACAAAAAAAAAGAGAAAATGTTTTCTTAAAAAGTCGCATACTTTATGAAATCATGTTTCAGATACAAAACAAAAAAAAAGAAAGTTTCCAAGAATTGCCATTTGGGGCAATAAGATTTCAAGATTATGAAATATATGTTTTATGTGGGTTTGTAATGGTCCCCTAAGTTGAGTCAAGTGCACTTGTCTAAAGGCTTCTCCCGCCTGCCCGCTAGTGGCATGGAGCTCCTTTATAGACTCCCATAAGTTCATGGCTACGCAAGACTATAAATTGGAATTGCGCTAGTATATTCTGTTTACGGCTACACAGGACCCTTAAGGGAAATGTGTAGTACGTTCTGTTTTGGATCTACCCGAACCATTCCGATGTGCGCATGATTCGTTTGATATGATGAATGCTTGCATGATTTGTAATTGAATGTGTTTTGTCTATGTAAAAAGGTTTTCTACTTGTTACTCAGTTATAAACCTGTTACCCATAAGCTTTAAGCTCACCCCCTCCAACTTCTGTCCAATCCAGGTGAAGCATCAGAGTGTGAGTAATCTCATGGTACAAGGTAGCAACCAGTTTGCAAATGTTCTTTTGTAATCTTTAGGGATGATTTTTTTGAGAACTAAGGCTTTAGCCCCTTCAAGTTTTATTCGTCTTTGAGTACTGATGTATTATGGCTTGTAAGGTTATTAAAGCCTTGTAAAACAATCATACTTTTGGGGATGTACGAATTATAGGTATATATTTATGTGCATGGTTAAGATTTCTAGTTAAGTTTTAACATTGCATGTGTTGATCCAATAAATAATGAGAAGTGAGAAAGATTAATGATCACGTTTGAGTGATTCTGACCTGAGTCTCAAATAAATGAGAGCGGGTGACAAGGTTGATAGAGAGCAATAAATAAGGTAGACGCAAAGGAAAATATGTAGGAAGAATATCCTCTGTGATGACGTCAGAACACAGAAGCAAGGAGAAATGGGACAGTATAAGGATGGGTAGAGTAAAACATAGAAGATAAAACATAGAAGATAGGATCGTCTGTGTCACTGTTCACAGACTTCGTCTTTGTTACTGTTCACAGACTTCAGACGATAATGATTTAAGAGCACAAGTATCCTCTATGATGACATCAGGACATAGAGGCAAGAAGGATTTAAGAGTATAAGTATCTTCTGTGATGACGTCAGAACACTGAAGCAAGGAGAAATGAGAGAGTATAAGAATGGGTAGAGTAAAACATAGAAGATAAAACATAGAAGATAGGATCGTATGTGTCATTGTTCACAGACTTCGTCCTGTTCACCGTGTATCTTCTGTCCCATTGTTGACCACCTAGAGAGGGTCAACCCAGAAGATAAAAGTCAACCACAGAAGATAGAACACAGTAGATAGATTATAGGCCAAGGATTATAAGAAGGAGTTAAGAGGGTATTCAAGTTGAAGTACATCTTCTGTGTTACTGTTCACCATGTATCTTTTGTCCCATTATTGATTTTAGACTTCAGACGATAATTCACAGTCGATAGAGGGTTAACCCAGAAGATAAGAGTCAACCACAGAAGATAGAACACAGAAGATAGACTATGGGCCAAGGATTATAAGAAGGAGTTAAGAGGGTATTTGAGCTGAAGTACATCTTCTATATTACTATTCACCGCGTATCTTCTGTCCCATTTTCAACCCTTCAGAAGATAAAGTTGGTCTTCGAGGTCTTCATGAAAATTGTAGTCTTTGAAGTCCTCTTCTATCTATCCTAAGAAACCCTAGTTTGGATGCTTATAAGAGAAGTTATACCAATAGCCTCGAAACAAGTATATGGGTAAAGAGAGGACTCACCCACGCTGATCACTGAAGGATTAACGTTGAAAGGTAGGAATGGACTAGTTGACTATTCTAAAAGCTGAGCTGAGACTAGAAAAGAGGAGTTTGAGAAGATAATCCGATAATGGTCAAGGTATTCTCTTTGGGAGATAACTTACGTATTAAGATATTCTGCATGTGAGTTGGGGTCCGAATACGGGGTCCAACAAATAGCCTGCAAATAACCCCAATCGGGTACTTCATACTAGGCAAACCCTATACGATAGGCTCGATCGAGAGAGTGTATATAGGAGGATTCGAACATAGTACTTTTTAGCCCCATGCCTACCACTCCACCAACTCGACCACTTTTTAAGGGGAGATCAAACTATATCTAATAAATAATAAACGTGAACAACTCAAAGATTATATCAATAAAACATAAGACAAAGAAAATCCCCTTAAAAGAATATACAAAATTAAATTAATGAATCTATTTGTCTTAGGCTCACTCATGTGGAAGAATTACAAACCTCATGTCATAATAGTTTTAAAATTTGTATAAGTTTCAGTTTTGATTTTAGTACAATATAATATTAGTACTAGTTAATACCAGATACATTTTGGATAAATAAAATTATAAAGTAGTCTCTTAATATATTATGTTATATATTTTTCTACTATACTTTAGCTCATGTCTCAAAAATTCATAATAATATGAAATTATGAATTAGGTTAAACAAATATCTCGGGGCTCATATTAATCAAAGTAGGATAGATTTAAAAAGTGAGTCATTATTTTCACATGTTATTCGTATAGATAAATATTATTTACATTTAGTATATAACAATAATCATAACTAATATAAAAAATAGCTTATTTAAATTTCATACAATTACAAAATTAAGAATAAAATGAAATACTTAAAATATTACAATTGATTAAAATAGTACATGACATAATAAAAGCATCATAGGTCAATAGTAATAACAGTTAGTGACTACAAACATAGCAAAGTGGAAGCTAAATATGAGATAAAAACACTTACAATTATAATTTTTGTATTTATATTGCATATATATCTGATTTATCATATGCATCAATTAAAAATAAAACCAAAAATAAAGAGAAAAATAAAAATCTGAAATTTCATTCTATGACATATCCACTTAAATCATGTTAGCCCTAACTTTTATTTGGTATAAAGTCTTCATCATTAAGAAGGGTCTCATCATCATTACCTTTCAAGTTTAATGCCCTAATTAACATATAAATACTTTCTTATTAAAGATCATCTTGTAGTTCATTCTTATATATAAAATTTGGCTCATCTGAAACTAAATATTCTAAGAGATCAATATGATTGAGGCAAATTGGATCAACAAAATTATTTCTTTTATTAATATTCTTAGCAAACAAATAAAATTAGATTATTAACTTAGTATGGAAGTATAAGAAAATATTTTTAAATTAATAATAATAATAATAATAATAATAGTTATTGTTATTATAATAAAAACAACAACAACAACTTCTTTCTTGAATCTTTAAGTTGTATTTAAAAATATCAGATCATTTAAGTTCTTACGCTCTAACATATTTCAGTTTTTAATGGATGAACTTAAATATACTCTAATTCCTTTCACACCTAACTACACTCATGCATTGGCTAAGAATTTGAATCGTAAATCCTTATAATTTTGGAACATTCCTTCCAAATTAGTTCCACCAAATAACTAAAAGATGATAAAAGCAATCTTAAAAGTAAGATAAAGAGATGATTATTTTTAAACCCTAAACATTGATGAAGAAATATATACTTGAATTAAGTTTGACAATTTAACATATTATAATGGACATCTTCCAAAATTACCACGTATATCTTTGTTTTTCTCCATTTTTTAGCTAAAGAGATCTTGCAACATGCCATTTGAAACAATTATTGTAATAGTTATGAACATTCCCTTATTAACTTCAACTTTCTTTATGAAATTTGGTTTAAAATAACACTCAGATTAAAAAATTCACTAGTAACAAACAAAAACGAGTAAAGTAATTCTTTCTACTTCTCATTTATGACTAAAAGATAAGTGTGTACAAAGAAGACATTTTTTATATTAACCTTGATTATTTCCTTTGCTCTTTTCTTATTACAATAAAAGTAACCCATCATTGACTGCTTATCACTATCATTAAGATGAATACTCTTACCAAAGGCTCACTATCTCAACCTATAAACTAATATTGAGACCAAAATTAATGATCCTAAAATATGATTCTATAAATTTCCATTCCAGTATTAGATCAATATGTTAAGAAGCAATCTATTTTTCACTTGTAAACATTTATGTCGACTTTTTATTCATTTGAATAAACCGCTAGAATGATTGGAAATTATTTGCAAATCTTATAATAGTAGGATGAGAAAAACGATAATCATTAATAAAATCTTTTCTCATCAAATTCAGTATCTATGCACGATTCTAAATGAACTTAGAAGCTTTTCTCACTTTCCGCACAGTTACATCAATGATATGAAAATTTCTACAATCTATTATATTTTCTAGCATTAGGTTAATACAATATGCAATACAAAAGTCTAATAAAAACAAGTATACTTGCTTTGTAACCTCATAATAGCTCTTTTACAAGCAACATCATTGTTAGTAATGAATTGTACATCTTTTTTAAGCCCAATTTTATTTATAATTTCACCAAATATCTTGAACAAGGTATTAAGATCTTATATAAGGCTCACAAAACTAAAATAAGGGATTTTAGACACTTATGCCTAGATGCATCTAGTAATTGTCTTAAATAAGCTAAAGATTGGTGGAATTTTTATACATTTATTTAAGACGATAAAATTTGTCCAAAAAATATATTTAAAAAGAGTCTAAAACTTCTAAAAGTAATTTCATTTTTTTGTAGTTTTATTCCATTAATTTTTAATACATTAATGTAAAGGACTGACTTCTAAAAGTAATTTCATTTTTTTGTAGTTTTATTCCATTAATTTTTAATACATTAATGTAAAGGACTGAGGAGCACTTTACGACTCATCACCCATCTTGTTCCCATGCAAATATAATCTCTCTTTTTTTTTTCTTCAACTCACACACACACAAGGGTTCACATGCGAGTTCATATGCTTATGAGTTCGTAGTCTTCAAAGAGTGTAGAAAAAGACATGATCATTTATGGGACCTTGTGATACCCAGTTGTAAATTAACTCTTATTAACTCCAGTTCCAAGTTCTAGCACATTACGAGCTTCTAGATTTATCAATTTACTTAAAAACCCCAACGACCATACACCCTTTTATCCCCCTTGTCCGATCCTCTTGTCAAACTTTCAAAAAATGTGAACCACATAAGCCATCTCTCTCTCTCTCGCTAACCCTGAACAATAAGCTATCTACCAATCTTCTCCTAGGATTGGTATAGAGAATTCCTTAACTTGGACCCATTTACCCTAGATTCCTCTTTCATTATCTACAAGTATACCTAATAATATGATGAGAACTCGTTTCCATGCTCCAATGAAGCGCGTAAGATCAAGGTACTAGTAATATTTAATGATTTCAATTATATTACTTTACCACTTTTCTCTAAGTCTGTCCGCCGGGGTCAACTCTCAGCTCCCCATTTTTGAAATCAATTTCTATTCGTTGAATAGTTTTGAATTTGCCTTGTTGCCTAGAATTCGATTGCCAGCACCATCTTTTGATGAAGAACAATCTCGAAATCTTTGATTTCAAGGAGGAAGACTAGTTATTGGAGATCACCGCTAGTAGATTCTCCAAAAAATTAAAAAAACCCTAACCTTGTCAGTCCCGCCATTTTGAAGTAAGACTTTCTCTAACACGGTAAGCTTCCCAAATCTTCTCCAGAATCTCTACTTTGATTGCTGAGTTACTTGTTAGAGTTTTTGTTTGTGACTACTTGTTATTATTTTCTATTTGATAAGTTTCTACTTTCTGATATTCCCTTTCCCTCTTTTACGTTGCGGCCAATTATCTACATTATAGAGTTAATTTCCTTTTCATTTCTGTTTTTCGTGTCTAATAAATTTTTATCTTGTCTGCATTTTGAATGCCTATGGTAATTGAGGTTGCAGTTGCAGCAATGGAGGAGTTGATTAGAATGTCCAAGATTGGCAAACCATTATGGATTAATAATGTAGATGGAAGAACCACACTGAATGGAGATGACTACATCAGGGCATTTCCTCCAGGAATTGGTCCAAAGCTAACTGCTTATAAGTGTGAAGCTTCAAGGGAAACTGCTGTTGTTATAATGAATCACATTAACCTTGTTGAGTATCTCATGGATGCAGTGAAAAGGAGTCCTGAACAGGTATGACATTGCTTTTTGTCGTGTATTCCATTATGACTGAAAATCACATAAGCTATGCTGTTTGTTTACTTAATTTTTATTTTAGGAAGAGACATTATTTAAATAAATACTTTATGTTGGATGATTCTTCTTTTTCTGATGGTGATGATGAAGAGGTGAATGAAAATGAACCTTTGCAATCTTTGAAGCATAAACCATGTAGATTGTTGGATATGAGCATGCCAGCGTATTGCATTAATCTTTTTGTTTGGACAATAATTTCAACTTAAGGCTACTTTTAAATCGTTAATCTATTCACATTTTGAAACTTTATGAGGATGATTGGGTGCTAGTAATCTAACAAGTGTATGTAGTGCTTCACATGGATCCTTTTACTAAGGATTGGGGACAATTTTGGTATTACATGCAAAACAATGATCCTCCACTTAAGCCTTTGCTCTGTATGCAATTGGACTCACCTTCTCCATTCTTAAGTAACATTATGTAAGTTGCATGAGGGACATAGCATTTATGGTAGATGAATTAACAAATTGCTATACTCCGACACAGCAGCATGAAGCAGAGGGAACATATCTTGAGGAATACGATAGCTGCAATGAAGATGCCAATGACCAAGACTAGAATTCAATTAAATTGACAGCATGAAGAAGGCGATATGAGCATGTCACATGGCAGCATTATGTGCATCAGGATCATGGGGTGGGATTTATATCAAAGAGGATAATCTTAAGGATAGGATGGTGTCACTGCCTGCAGTTGTACAATGTAAGCACAAATGTCTAACGAACAAATACATTATCTGATTCTGATCCGATTTGAGGTATGACAGGTTTTCATTGTCCACTTTTAGCTTTGATGAATGGATTGAATTGAAGCAAAGGTTAGAATTGGAGTCGTTGAAAGTTGTCATAAGTTGCATATGTAAGTCAAGTTAATTTTCCTTATGAAATTATGCTGAGTTGGGACTACGGAGTCTCAGACCATTACAAAGAAATGCCTTCTGCGACCAACCAACTTTTGTTACAATGGTTTAGGAGTTTGCTAATGTTGCTTATACCTCAAACACCATTTTCTTTATATAGTGAATAGGCACTATGGATGAAAGATCAGAAACAAAAGTCAAACGATTTTGTCAAATATGCTTCGCTTTGTTTTGCTTTCTTAGCTAATCCAGAAGTTTGACATTGTAATTTTCCATCAAATCATATTAAAATTTATTATTATAATAATAAATTTACTATAATAATGTGAGTGATCTTAAAAAAGATGCAAAAAGCAAATTGTAAGCTTATTATTTTACTAAAAAATGGTGAAATTTTTCAACATAAAAAATTGTCGAAAAGTGAAAAATATTGACAGAAAAAAGCATCTAAAAGCTTACACAAAGCGTCTAAAATAGCATTTATGTGTCTGAAAAACTGTCAAAAATGTATATTTTCAACGCATCTATATGTAAATGGAATTTTGACACTTAGATTTTCAACACTTAGATATGTAAAAAATCTATATTTTTTCATTGCTTATATGCGTAAAACATATATATATTTCAATGCATCTATGTGTCTACGAAAACCATCAAAAATAGTTTTTGTGACACTTGTTTTTTTTACGCTTTATAAAGGGTCTAAAATTATTTTTAAGACATAAAAAAGCGTCTAAAAACTCCACCTTTTGTGTCATTAAACTTCATATTTTGTTGTAGTGGCTTGATGTATCAATTAACTTCAAAAATATCATCCCCTTAATAGAATAAACTAAAAAAAAATTCATAATGAGCTTATGTCTCCTATTTATGAAACGATCACATATGATTGAATAACCTTAAGTTGTTTAATTCATTCTTCTTTTACTCAGATAATTTTTTTAATTAACTAATAATGTTGGTTAGAAGATTATCTCTATAGTCATTGGTTGAAGAAGCTTTAAATCCTAGACCAAAAAAGCCATTTACGTCTACCATAGACTAATAATAATAAGATTTGGCAGCATTGACATGCCAACATCATACCACCATCTACTGATTGTCATTTTCACATTGTGAGCAACTTGTTTAGATTATAGTGCCCTTCAGTTAGAAGGTTGAGCTCTAGTACTTGTTTATAGAGCAAAAAGGTTGAGCATTTGTCTTCTTCTTTTCTTTGTATTGATTACACCAATCACTTACTTAAACAACTTGTGCTAATGACTTCAATGATCCCTTTAAAGAATGATCACTTGTCTAAATTGAATATAAGTATATTTTTGATCCTCTAGTTGAACTGTTCTTTATCCCTATACATGTCTAAACAGAGTAAATGTATCTTCTTCATATGGATATGTTAAGAAACAAACACATTATTGATCTTCTAATAGAGTTTAAAACTTAATTTGCCCATATTAGGTCCTTAACATACTTATTAATTATAATATTGTTCCTCCATTTGGTTATATTATGATAAATCTATACTTTACTAAATTTGGTGTTAAAATAATTGAAATGGCCTTGTTTATTTAAAGGAATTTCCAAAACAAACATGACATTTTGCATTAGTCTACCTTAAGGCCATAAATTGAACTAGAAAAAAGGTTCTCAAGTTTTATTTTGTACAAATAGAATTCTAGTGGAAAGCTATTAGCATTTCGTAAGATCTTAAAACCCAAAATGAAGAGGTGATTGATAGAAACATCATTATATCCCGTACAAATTTCCTTGTTGCCTTAAATAGAAGCTTGAAAAGCATTCCATTCAAAAACTTATAACAATCATGAAGGATTTCTCTTCAAAAAAAAAAAACAATCATGAAGGAGAAGATGAAGGTGATAAAGAAGATGATGGAGAAGATAAAGAGGACAGGGAATATGATGGTGATAGAGAAGATGCCCGCTGTTAGCTCAAGGTTTGTTATTAATGGTTTTGATGATACCTATATAATATTTTAAAATTCAAAATTGATTTATTTCTCTTTATTCAAATAATTAACAATATAAATTTTAAAAGGATATAAAATCTAGTTATCTACGATAGGATAGATGTTTCCTTTCTTGTAGGAATCTTCTTAATGAACTTACCTGATTTATTAGAAATGATTCCACAGATATTTGGAAGGATCTTGCTAATCACATAATTTGACAATCAGCTCTGAGATATTGTCAAAATTTTAAAATGTTTGGATACGGAAAGATTATAGCAAAGATGATATCGAAGAGTCTTTAGATTCAAAGACAACTTAGAATATAAGTGAAACAATGACTAGTTGAAGAAAATGTCTATTTAAGAAAGAATCACTGCATTTGCAAACAAGTCAGATTTTTAAAATACATTAGCAACATCAATATTCTCAAAAAGTCATATCTTTATCAAATTCTTTGGTTTTAGAAAGAGAAAATATTATATTGAGAGAGATTGTTATTTCTTGAAGCTTACACTAAGCAAACCCTATATTTATTTTTGCTGAGAGTTTGTAGAGACTTGTTAAACACTACGACTATGGAAGGTTGAAGAATATTGAAAAACATGTACTTTTGAGCTTTAAGAGGCTTGCCAAAATTTATTATTTGGAGTTTTGTAGTGAAATACTCAAGTTGGATACTGAAGGAGTGGATGTAGGCTGCGTTATAAGCCAAACTAGTATAAATCGATTGTGTCATTATTTTTATCTTCTTAACTTTTAAATTTTTGCATTATAGTGTTTGTGTTTTCAATTTACAAGAGGCTCCTTCAGTTTTAAAATTGAATATACTCCTTCTGTTTTAATATTGTAAGAGGTTTCTTTCATTTTGAACGTTAACAAGCTCATTTCATTTTGAACTTTAACAGGCTCCTTTTATTTACAAACTAATTTTATTGAAATTTAGTAAACTCTTATCGTTTACGAATTGATAATAACTTGCAAAATTTTTAAGTCACACATAATTCATCCACCTTGGTTCAGCCGAGATCTGGCCACAAGGTGCGTTTCCAGTAATATCCATCTTCTTCAACCTTCTGTATGGAACGTGATGTGAAGTAACCTGCAAAACAATGAAGGCACGTCGGGGGTTATGTCCCGACTCGCCTCTCCGACGCT
>JAOSBO010000211.1:36776903-36789749 GCA_027563915.1 Erythroxylum rotundifolium | reverse complement strand
GCTTTGTACATCTTTTTTAAGATCACTCACATGCATATTATTATAATAAATTTTACAAATTAATCTAAAATATGTATATGCATATTATTATAATAAATTAACACTTTTGTTAATAAATATTATATTACCTACCATTAAAATATAAATGTATGGAGTACACAAATTTATATTCAATTTCTCTCCCAAATAACTAAAGTAGCTAGTTGAGATGTCACCTAGTTCTATTAAGCAAGCAAATGCCTTATGGAACTCAAGCAATTTTTTCAAGTATGATTGAACCATGGTCTTGTTGCACCATTTACATGAAGTCATTTGAATAAAAGACTGGAGAGATAGAGAATGACAAGACTGGCTTGGTCCATATAGTCCCAAAAGTGCACTACTAGTTGGGCAAGCTAATAGCATTCCTCAGTTCCAGTTTATCAAATTCAGCATATATGCATTATAGTTGAATGTTGAATTTATCAATCCTCTTTCATTTGGAAAGTTTGGTGACCGAGACATATTTGGGAAAGGTTTCTTGTTGAGCTCTAGTAACTGACCATCACATTGCAGAAGTTTCTCATAGTGTTTTTTCAAGAGTTCCTGGTGAAAACACCAAATAGTGCCTCCTGAGAATGGAACATTAGATCAAATTAAGCTTCTTTAGTAATTTCCATCCGAATAAATGGTAGCATATGACATCCAAACCGGCAATGACAAGCTTCCCCACCAGTAAAATCTGACGTTGAACTCCAAATGGTATGCTTTCTTGGTTGTGGATCAACCTCCATGAAAAAGTTAGGTCGCTCATTTAACTACATCAACTCAATACAACAAACTAATAGATGGAACATGTAACTAAATTCAAAGCAAGGACTATAAGCTCGTAAAGACGCAAGGAATAAGGAGAAATAAAAGAAACCTCAATTTGTAGAGTACCTGACTCATTCTCCCCAATTTTAGGTTGAATGGCTATTATATTACTCCATTGAACTTCAATCTTTCCTTCTGGCCTCCCAACCAAAATCTCCCACACCAACTTCCTTTTAGAGTAATAACACTTAGCCACTATGTCAACATTGTTTTGTGACACTCTCTACAAAAGGAAAACAATTAAAAGAATTTATTACAAATGAAACCATTGTATTACAAATGACAAGCTTGTGACTGTACCTCCCATGATCCAATTCTAAGAAGTGAGGCACTAAAATTAGAAGCCTTCAATTTCCCAGAATCGTAATCCTTAGGATGGCATAATGACTTACGATCAGTGTGAAATTCATTCTCATGCAAGTTTTGCTCCAAAAATTCATATAAAGAGGGTATAAGGTTGAGTTTCAAACTGAGTGGTTTGAAACTCTATATAACTCCAAATGATTCAGAGACATCAACTCAACTTGGACAAGTCTGCCTCAGAAACTCGAAAACTATCTAAGCGATCTATCCCACCACCGTATTTCCAAAGAAAGTGCTTCCCATTCTTTAGATGATCTACACTTGCTAGATGATGAATTGCATTAGCGCTACAATGTTCATTTCACAAGGACACGTAAAGAATTGATGATCAACTAATGAGTTCACCATTTTTTCCTTTTCAAAATACCCGTTATTTAGCTTTTTTCCCTCTTAGCCATGACAAAATTAAACAGCATCTACACTAATAAAAACCAATTTATAACTGGTAATACAAAACTACTCATTGAAAGAGTTTTGAGTCTCCTACTAATATACTTCAGCTCAATTCACTGAATTAGCCCCCAGTCCATCGTATGCAATATCTAGAGACAAAAAACACAATTCAGAACAAAATTAATAAAGACAATAAGTCATTGATTAAACATATTATCAAACAAAGGGCTGTCAAGTTCGTTAAGCTTGAAATCGCAGAACACGCACTGCAAGCAATTGCGAGAGGTGTATTCGGGTCTAAGTACCTAGGATTGTTGAGAAAGAAGTGAACATCAACTAGCTTAATTTGGAACTGAGATAAGAATGCAGAAAGCGACTTATTGTGATTTGGAAAATACTTATGGTGTTGTCCCTGATCATGTTTCAAATTGAAAACCTTGCAGAACTCATAGTTGAATTTCTCTCCTTTCTTCTTCTCCTTGTTCTTATGGTTCATGGATTATGCCTTGAATTTGGGTACAAATTTGTATATTAATAAGGGATAGGGATTTTTAGTGCGAGAGTAAACTAATCTCTGTTTAAGATGATACAAGTAAAATACATCGTCTAATATCTGGCTTCCACCAAATTCCAACTCCTGTAAGATCTAGAACTTTTCGTTTTTAGATTTTATACAACAAAATTAAATTTATTGTTAATTGTTAAATGTTAAAGTAAAAATTGTAATTTTAATTAATATTTAAAAAATTATTCTTAAGATTATGTTATCTAATTGATTCGTATGTTAAATTAACGATTCATATACTAAAAATTGCTAAAATTTTAATTATTTTTAATATTTATAATACTATCGATACTATTTTAAAAATTTTGAACTGACTAAGTTTTGGGTCAATTTATCTCAATAGTTTTTTAAATAAAAATCAATTGATTTACTAATTAACTAGTAAATTTTAGTAAATTAACTGATTTTTATAAACTATATTAAACCATGGAAATTTTAAAAGTTTGATTCTTTTTTAGTATATTTTTTAGACAAAATTTACATTCATAAATAAATATCTAAAAACTCCACCAATTCTTAAATTATTTAAGATAATTATTAGATGCGTCTAGTCATAAATATCTAGAATTTCCTTATTTGAATGTAGTGATGTAACATTGGCCAAATAATCTAACAAGATTATCAAGAGGAATGATTAGTTCAAATGGAGAACTTGACTTCGTTGGAGGTGACATCGGAACTGAAAGGAAAGTGATTTTTTTCACTTTTAATAAAAAATCATATCAAAAGCGAGTGAAGAAATCCTTTTTTTTTCCTGATTTTCTGTTCAATTTAGAGAAATTTTATAAGATTCAACTTAAAAAATCTGGGGATTTGATTTGATATTTAATGGCAAAGCTCAACTTTTAAAGAGAATTAGCTCCTCCTCCCAACTTTTATGTCTGGCGTTTGCCTTCACTTTTTATCCCTTCATTTTCATGCTTTTGTTAGTTAAGATCATAATTTGCTTTGGGAAAACCAAAAACCTTATCTTTGCTGCATCACCCACAAAGCACGCTACTCATTTTGTTTATCATCGTAAGTCTACAAAACTATAATTGAATACAGAATATCAGATAAAGAAAAAGGTTGATCAGTTTTCACTTAACCCCGTCGGCTTGAGATTCTAACCAGACTTTAACCATTTAAATTTCTTGCCAGACACTACTTTTTGAAAACTACACGCTTAATTAGGCGATAGACAAGAATATTTGAAGGGCTCGAACACATGCTAATCACAAGTACTTTTAGGGAAAGCTAATCATATTACCGAAAATCAAATTAAGCTTGTCGGGTGATTAAGACACGCTTTTTCCCATATTACAATGTTCTTTGTCTTAGTTGTAGTGCTCATTATTATGCTCTCTAAAACTTGAACTCACCTCACCAATAATTATTTCATTCTCCAAGAAATGCTAATTTATGAGTTGAACGTGGTTTAGTAAGTTACATGACGACAATCATGGCCAAAAATATAATTAACATAGTGCTGGTTGGTAACGTGGAGGCATATTCGATTTCCATCAACATAATGTACTCTTTTTCTTTTGCAATGTTGATTGTTAAATAAGCTAAAGAAAAGAATGAATAACAAATAATATGTCAAAAGTAATCATTCTGCAATTCCTTGGCACGTATTTGTAGATTTCTGGTGCACACATTCGCGTCAACAATTTCCAATTTACAGTTATTGGGCCGAGCAGTGTTTCCATGAGAGCTGTCCGTGTTTCAATTTCATGGCCTATTGGACCTGCCATACACAATCATTAGCTGCGGAGGAGTTCTTGTCACCTTTTATTGACCTTTTCTATTTTTAGTATTTTAAACCATTTTAAAAATTGACTAATTTCAACCATTTTAGTTTAATAAGTATTCATCCTCTAAAAGTATTGATGGAATGAATAGAGAGAATTTTGCAATTATTGCAGAGAGGTTAGACAAGCAATGCTAGCTCTTTGGAGCTTAAACTTATTTATAATAGACTTTGAACATTTTAGTTATTTAACTAAAATTATAATTTAATTTGAATTAAACTTTAATTAGAATTATAATTAATTTTATTTAAATACCAATTATATTCAAATAAAATCCAATATATTATATTGATCATCATTTATTAAATATCTTATATTTAATTATAAAATGTCTCAAACTTTTTAATCAAATTCAACTTAACTAAAACACTTTTCTCTCTTCAACAAGTTCTTCGTGTGTGACTCACACTACAACAAGGTAGCCTTTTGGCCACATTTTTTTTGGCAACAATTTCAAAATTATAGCTAAAAGCAAGCTTTTGGAAATTGTTGCCAACAATGGTAAGCCTTTAGTGATCCCAAGAGGCATATCTTTTGTCGACGGTGTATTAGTAGTGTCACCATGTGGGAAGCCTTTGGTGATAATTTTGTTAATCATCGCAAAATACGAAAATTGTCGCCAAATGCTTAAATAACAAAATAACTCTATTGCTTATAATTATGAATTTACTAACTTTCACTTTACCAGACATCATATTCATAAAAGAAAATTTTAATATTATTAACAATGATTCTATTTCTAAAAATAAATTTAGCTAATAAAAATGTCAAACCATTTCAAAAATTTATAAAAGTATAAAATCAAAATTAATTAATATTACATGGATTTATGCTTTTAATTTCCTCTTTTAAATTATATGATTTGACAATTTTATATTGTGTCACAAAATTTTTAAATAGTTTTAACATGAAGTTTGTAACATAATGATATATGATTCTTATAAAAAAATAGATAATGATATATGGTAAGTAATACCATATTTTAATTAGAACTTTAACAATTCTTACAGACAAAATAATAAATAAAGAAAATTTCTAAATGAAGTTTATGCTTATTCCATCAAAGAGAAAAAGATATAATTATTTTTTCTGAATTTCAAGTGACATGAGACTCAATAGATAAGGTAAAGAAGTTTCCTATGTTTGGATTTCTAAAAAGGCTCTTTGCACGTTCGAAGACATCAATTAAAACAGACAAAGATCTTCCCCAAAAGTTGATTTATTGACAACCTTTTCCAACAAGTTCTTGGCTTTAACTAAGCAAGTACAGTACACCTTGAAAGATTTTCCAAATGTATTATGGAATGATAAATTAGATGAAAAGCATGTACCATGTGTTTCATCTAAAGAATAAATAGTATAGAATAATCATTTTAATTTCTTCACAATCCTTTGAAAAATTAAATCCTAAAGACTAAAACAACCAAATCAAATGGTATAAAGAATCCAAATTCTAACACATACATATCCAATTGATTGACTTTATCCTCGATATGACGAACAGACATAGTTTTCACAATCGATGACTATTTCAAAGCTACCAATTTGTCTAATCTGGTACAAAACATCAGAGAATAACCACTACCTCCATTTTCATCAACATTCTCTTGAAGATTTAAGGAAGCTTTATACAACATATAGTATATACAATCGCATGTTTATCTAATAGCTTCTTAACATAAAATGACATATAGATAATAAAGAAAGAGAGCGAATTCGAATGATAGTAAAAACCTTGAAGAAGAAGATCGACCATTAAAGGCAAACAGTGATTAAACTTTGGTGAGCAAATTTGTTGTATATCGATTTGTTCTTTAGCATGGAGAATTCTGCCAGATACCTCCAATCGGAGCTTATTTCTGCCATAAAAAACTATCTACTACATTAACATTTCGTAATGAATTTATGTTAGCCGATTTTATTCTGAAAAGACAATCGAAATAAAAACAGGTCATAGATATGATCAATATAGAAGCAGAGTGCACAATTAAATAAGGAAGCAAAAAATTATATGAAGTTATAAGCAATTAACAAAATATTCATAGAAGAAGCAAAGGTTATGGGAACTTCATTTTTTGGCCAGCCAAAAATCCTCTCCACAAGTACATTCTAAGTTTGTCACTTACTTTTAAAGATTAATAAAAACCCATAGCTCATGTCACGAATTAATAAGTGATTTGACATCTTTAAGAATAAAAGACTTCTTATTTGAATGTTCTTTTCACAGCTGACACACTTTTAAGATTATTAATGGACATCAGTAAGTCAATATAAATGGTTAAAGTTGAGTTTATAAACTATTTACATAAGAAAAGAAAGTTTCTATCACATACATAATCAATACTTTTATACACTGTCTATTCCAAACATAACTCATAACCTATATAAATACACTACCAAATTATCTAACATATATCATATAACTTTTTTAAGTCTTCTATCATCAAATCTAATACAAAGCTACTTATTAGTCAAGGTAAAGTTCACTAATTATCTTTGTAGTTATAATCAATCCATGCATTAATTTTGAATATGGATATAAATATAATGTATTATTTCTAACCAGAAGCATTAGCAAGAGAGAATATCTTAAACCTAAACGTATAACAAACAATAGAAACATTGGAAATAAGAAGAAATAGTGAGGAAATGACTTTGAAGATTTAGGATAATCATTCACGCACAGAAATATCCCACTTCCCCACTAATTTTCGACAAGAAATTGCCATCATCCCCATATCATCATCATTATACACTTTTGTTTTCATTTATTTGATAAGGACAGTTTTTTCCAACATTCTAGCAATGTTAATTTTTTCTAACAATTGAAACACCTTTATGAAAATTAAATGAAAAATCGACATACACGAAGAGACAACCAAGGTTTACACTTACCCAGGTGAAGTCCAACACACTATGTGTAGGTATTGTGGAAATGGGTAACCTGGAAAAACAAAACCCTTATGTGGAGACAAAGACTCATACCAACGATGAAAATGAAGAAAAAGACGCACATTAGAGACAAAGACAAACATCAGAGACGAAGACCAAGCTGGGAACCTAGACAACAAACTAGAAGAGAGTTTATTGTAATTAGGAAGATGAAGTTAGGATTTCGTCTTGTCTTCAGGTATTTAGGTTTTCAATTTGATAAGACGACATCTTTTTGGGGATATTTGGTGATGAATACAAAAAATCGTCGGTAAAAGGTCACACTAAAATAGGAAACCCTTTGGTGACAATTTTGAGAAAACATTGCAAAAGGTTTCACCTTTGGCAACACTTCTCCATTGGCAAGGGCTATCCTTGTGTGACGCTTTTCAAGAAGTGTCACAAAATCTTAAATAACTCTCTTATTTATAATTGTGAATTCACTAATATTACTAACAATGATTCTAAGTTTAAAATTATTATTGAAAATTTTATATGGTATCACAAAATTTTCAAATAGTTTTAACATGAAGTTTGTAATTCGAAATTGTATTCTAATGTATTCTCTATCAATTCTATTTATATATTAGATTTAATATTCATTAATATTTAATAATAATTTCCATTTTTAACTACATTGCATTTTTTAAAATATATTCTAATTAATATAAAGATATATGTTAATTAACATAATGATATATATATATATATATATATATATATATATATATATATATGAATCCGTAGATAATAATTGTAGTCAATACAATGATATATGAATGTATAGATAGTAGCTAAATTTTTTGAAATCTTAGTTATCATATTAATGCATTTAATCATACTAATGTATTTATATATAAACTTTGTACTATTATGTAGAATTTCCATTTTATATAAATTTTCTCTAATATATATCTATATAAAAGAATCTTTTGGCGACGAATTTCGAAATCATGGTCAAAGGGTAACCTTTTGGTGATCCCAAACTTTTGAAAGCATTGCCAAATGTGAAGCCTTTGGTGACACTTTACTAATATCGTCACCAAAAGCTTAACCTTTTGCGATGCATTAGTAGAATTGTCGCCCAAAGTAACCTTTTGGCGATGATTTAAGAATTTGTCACCAATAAGTTAAATGACACTCTCTTATATTATTGCTAATATTTAATAATAATTTCCATTATTTAACTATATTGCAATTATTTTTAAATATGTTGTAACTAATATAATTAACTAATATAATGATATGTGAATGTATAAATAATAATGTTAAATACCATATAATGATATATGGTAATTAATGTAAAATTAATACTCTTTTAATTTATTGTTAATATTTAATATTAATGAATGTATAGATAATAATTGTAATTAATCAAATTTATAATTATCATATTATTGTCTTTGTTATATATAAATTCTATTTATATAGTAGAATTTCTAAAATTATATAAAATATATTTCATACATTTAACCTTTAGTGATGATTTTGGGAATTGTCACCAAAAAAGCAACGTTTTGAGACGCTCTGATAAACTGTTGCAAATGTATAACGTTTTGGCGACAATTTTCATGAAGTGTCATCAAATGTTTAATCACGCTACTCCTTCTTTGCCTCTCTACCTTTCTTCACTAAATTCTCTCGTCGTCGTCATCGCCTGTCATATTTCTAGCTACGTTGTCGTTGTCATTGTTTGTCTCTAACGTCCACCTTCCTTCTTTGTAAGCTATTTTCTTACATTGAATTTATCTTATGCTAGAATTGAATTAGTTTATTAATTATGTTTCATTTATTTAGATGTTTTTTAGTCATTTGTGTTTATATAAGTTTGTTTAAGCCAATTGGGAGTTGATGGTGTAAAAGTGAATGTGGTCTTTCTTCTTCCTTACCATTAGGAAGTTGTTTGTTCATTCCCAGGAAAATGATGATGTGGAAATTCTATGCATATGAATCCTATAAACAAGAAGATGATGTTTTGGTTCGATGCTTATGGTGCGTAATTAGATTGACATTTGGAGGAAGTAGATATCATATATTCTGATTCTTAAAAATTCAATTAAATTTGGTTCAAAGTTGTTATGTTAAAGATTTTTGTTTATTTTTCAGATGTTAGGGATTAAGGTGTAGAAAGAAGATGTTACCAATCAAGACCATTTTAAACTTGTTTTGTTTCTTGAGTTCTTACTTCTGTGAAGGTCACATTGATATGCCCAATTTTTTAAAACTTTGGATTTTTTTTAACCATCTTGATGCAATTGAAAGTGTTTATCATACCTTTGGAGTTCTAATTTCTTCAATGATGGCTATAGGATTTTCTATTTATGAAATTTCTTTTCAAATATTTCATATTTTTTACACTTCTTTGTGATTAAGGTTTTGAGCAAGCTTATTTATTGGCTATGTGCTACATCCTTATGAAGTAAGCTCTAACTTTTAATGCTCATCATACTTTAACAAAGTCAAACTTATAGATAAGATGTCCAACTTTAACTTTCTCACAATCCGTGAACCTTTCCATTAAAATGACCATAAACCTTTTGGCATTGTTTTTAGCCATTACTCCACCTTTAAAGTATAGTCTCTCTCTCTCTCTCTCTCTCTCTCACACACACACACACACACACACACATGTTGTTCAATTTTTCACTACTTATAATGAATCTAGGAAAATTCTTTAAGGACAACGATCTCTTTTATTCAATGCATCATTCATATGCAACAAATTATGCTTAGTATCATTGACAATAACCATACTATTAGATTTTTTCATGTCATACATATAATTTCTTCCTTTAAAATCTCTTTATGCTTGAAGGATAATTCCTTCCTTTTCAACC
This sequence comes from Erythroxylum rotundifolium, assembly GCA_027563915.1. Lineage (NCBI taxonomy): Eukaryota > Viridiplantae > Streptophyta > Magnoliopsida > Malpighiales > Erythroxylaceae > Erythroxylum > Erythroxylum rotundifolium. The sequence goes on along the minus strand of JAOSBO010000211.1, from coordinate 36,780,012 downwards.
TCATGACCTCTAAGCTTTCAGATAACTTATAATATAAAAGATCAAAATCACAATCATCATTATTATCATAAGAATCTGAGGAAGAGGATACCTAATTATTATTGTCCATAAATCAAATACTTGTTACCATATTTTTTGGATTTCTTACTCTTCCAACTAGTATTGTCATCTTATATGGTCTTAAGTACTTTCCTATTCTTCTTCAAGTGTTTGATTTTTATCTTCTTTAATAACTTCTTGAATTTTTTGTGATAAATTTTGTACCATCTTTATCACTTGCATTTGTTTAAGTCTCCTCATCAACAATTTTCTTATCCTTAGAGAATTTAGACATTACACCTCCTCTTGTTGAAGCCACTTTATCTTTATGAAATTCATTCATTCGTGTCTCATAGGTGAACAGTGGTCCAATTAGATCTCCAATGGTAAAATGCTCAAATCTTTAGCTTTTATATAGTTGTTGCTAATCACAAGTAATCTATTTCTTAAGAGGATAGTTAAATTCTCTTACAATCCATCCAATGATTGACTTTAATGGGAAGGAAGAGTTGCATTACATAAAGGACAAAAAGGTTGTTCTATTTAAATACAAATGGTCTAATCTAGGTGATAAAAGGATGAACTTAAAAGTGAATGGCAATATTACTGGTGTCAATGTTAGTAACATATGGTATAGTAATGACCCTTTTATGTTTACAACACAAGTGAAGCAAGTTTTCTACCTTAATGACATTGTATTAGGCAGCAATTTTCAACATCGAAATCTTTTTGATTTTGTGAAAGAGACAATGGTCCAATGAGTGAAGATGGTGATGAAGTATATCAAGATATTGAATTTGAGCTAAATAATAGAGCCCTATAAATAGAAGATGTAGATATATCATCATTTCGTAGGGGGGATGTTTATCCCAATATACTAGAAGTACATAAAGTATAAGCTAATCTTGTTGTACAAAGAGTTGCAAACTATGTTGAGGATGAATTATATAACAATGATGATACTTTGACTGAATATAATATCGATGAAGAGTCAAATCATAATACAATTAATGATGATGATTTTTAAGATATTGATCATAATGATTAAAGTTAATAAAAGTGTTCTTTATATTGTTTGAATTGTAAAGCTGGTGACATTTATTTTAATGCGTATTATTAATGTTTGAGTTATGTTAATGTCAATTATTAATGATTGAGTTATGTTAATGCGTGTTGTTGATGGTTGACTTATGTTAATGCAAATTGTTAAAGATTTATTTAAGTTAACGCGTCATGTTGATGATTGACTTATATTAATGCGAATTGTTGATGATTGAGTTATGTTAAAGCATATTATTGATGACTAAGTTATATTAATGCGTATTATTGATGATTGAATTATGTTAATGCAGATTATTAATGATTGAGTTATGTTAATGCGAGTTGTTGATGGTTAACTTATGTTAATGTAGATTGTTGATGATTCAGTTATATTAATGCAAATTATTGATGATTAAGTTATGTTAATGTGATTAATGTTAATTATTGAATGTATGTTTGTAATGATGATTGAATTTATTGCAATGTTAATAAAAATTTATGTTTGTATTTATAGCTATCCAATATAATGATAAATGGTAGAAACAAAGGGAAGAAGGCGGGAGGTATCGAAATTGTAGAACAGATGGATGTGTAACTTCAACCAAATCAATCAGTTCCTAGCCAATAATAACATTTGACCTCATTCACTAATGAAATTAGTCAGGAACAACCTTATTCTTCCTCAAAGAATAATGAATCAACCAATACAGAGGGATTTACAAGTTTTTTAATCTTTAACACATACAAATACACTTATACTCAAATGTATATTTACATATTTACTGCGTATTTTCTTATCATTATTGATTTATTGTCAGGTTCCATTGTCAATATTAAAAAAAGATGTGTAGTTATAACTAGAGATTGTGAATTGCAACAAATGAATGTTGCAATGAATAACAAGTTGTCAATAAACATTGATACGTTGCGAGATCATCTTGTAAACAAGACCCAATCTGCAAAATTGTCAATTGATTTAGGGATTGCTGCAAGAATAAAATTAGCTTTCGTGAAGTATGTTAAGGATTTGAAAAAAGACAACTTGCTTAAAAATGCTTTGGATAAAGTTGCAGTAAATTTTCAATTTATTAAATTATATGTAATATGTTTTACTTATTTTAAGATTAATTACATTTTTACTTATTGTTCACAGATGAAATTAAATATTGTCGATGTCGAGGACCCTATCGTTTCAAACTGTGTGACTTCATTGTTGAAACAAAGGACCAAGGATTGTTGTTATAGGTTGCATTAGTTTTATAAATCTTTTCCTTCTGATGTGAAGGAAAGGAGACATATTTCGAGATGATCATGTCTCCAGAAAATTGGAATAATTTATGTGATTATTATGCCTCTTCCAAAGTTTAAGTTTGTTTTCATTCCCTTCATATTTGCTTCCATTAATCTTGTTAGATAATTTAACGACTATCTAATCTTTTTTCTTTAATTAGGAAAAAAGTGAGAAGGTAAAGGTCAATAGAGGAAAAATGAAAACACCTTACAATCAATGATCCAAATCATTTATAGTCTTTCAAAATGAATATGTATGATCTTTGTTTACAAGTTATAATTACATCAACAAACACTATATTATTTATTGTTCCTTGCATCTTTCTTTCATAAAACAAAGTAAGAAGGAACTACACGGACAAGAATATGATAGGATGATACTATACAAAGTCACTCATTATAAGAAAGGTCAAAGGTGAATGTCAAAAGAGGCGGAAAATAACTATTTAAGTATAAAAAATTGTTTAAATTTTATGTTCAATTTTTTATGCAGTACTAGCCAATATTTGCATTGAATATTGAATATTGATTTTTTAATTTTAAAATTGTTGGAATAAAGGTGGTTGACAAATTAAATCCCTCTATGTTTTGATAATAATAAAATATATAGAAATGATTAAGAAATTATTTTAGGTGTTGTAATTTAAATAGAAGACTTGTGCAAATCAAGATCAGTGTAAAATCAAGATGGAAATTTCCTTTAATGTGCTAGAGACATTCAAAGTGAAGATTATGGGAA
>JAOSBO010000211.1:36740492-36765446 GCA_027563915.1 Erythroxylum rotundifolium | reverse complement strand
CCCCTGGGTACAGCTCCTTGATCGGATCAATTACGGACGCCTCGATTCCAGCGACAGCGTGGGACTTGAAGCTACTAGGGAACCCGAGGGCTGCTGGGAACCTGATGTTGAGTTGGGGGCCAGCGATCAATCAGCAGCCGACCAATCAAGTATGTGACGGCTCCTTGTGCGCGGAAGTGTACAGGCTACGTAGGAACCTGAGGGATCTTGGGGTTCCAGATTTACATCCTCTAGGGTTCTTGGGGTTGAGTCTTAGAAGCTTAGGATTAGTCCGGCTAAGCTGGGATACCTAATGTAATAAAAAAAAAAAGCAATGGGTGATCCGAATGCTCCTATGGCTCCTGTGGTATAGTAGTAGGTGGTGATGGTGACTATAGTGTCAACCATCATCTCAGTGTACCAGTCCTAGGGCAATCGCACGTGATGTAGATATAAAGGTGTTAACCTTAAGTCTCTTATGTGAGCATTACTATAGGCCTCCTAGGCGGTTATGTATAACCTGTCCTCACGATAATTTTATATCATGAAGAAAAATAAAACATAAGTGAACGATCATAAAGCAACATTTGGCACCATGTATGCATAAGTTTTTAGTATATAAGATAGATAAGAACATAATAATATATCGCTAAAAGATACCTAGACTACATCACAAGGCTTCAAAGAAAATTAGACTTTATAATTTGATGTAAAAGGATATTTTTAATTTTTAAGAAAAATAAATTTTGAACAAAATGATGATGAAAGAAAAGAAATTCAATTGTTTAAGGATTGGAAAAAAATAAAATAAAACGATTTTAAAAAATAATATAAAATGATTTTACTATAAAGGATTAAAACCCTTAAAATCCTAAATTTTTAGTCACAATTTGAAGAACTAGACTATTAAAAAGAGTTTAATTAAAAATAAAATTATGTTTTTATTCTTTATTAGGACAAAAGATTTTGGGCTTTAAATTGTTTAAAGAAAATGAAAATAGACCTAAGAACTTATTTCTTAAAGGAAATGAGGTTCATAACTAAAATTTAAAAGGCTCAAACCTAACTTAGTAATATGCCTTATCTTGAAATAAAAATTAAAAGAAAGGTGATATCCTTATGAGATTATAGCTTGTACTTATTTGATTTATATTATATTACTAATGTACCTTTAGAGGACTCTACCTTAGCCCACTTAAAATAAAAGATAAGGATAACTAATAAGCTCATTTTTTAATAGGTAAAGTGACTTTTAACTTAAAAAATCATAAAATTATCTATAATTAAATATAATAAGTCTATAACAAAGTAAATTTGAATTTAATTTTAGGTTTTATTAAAAAACTACCAACGAAATTTCTAAACTTTAGAATGTTGCGTGAATTTTTTTAAAAGGTGAATAGCAAAATATAAAAGAAAGAAGGAGAGGAGAGGGAGCAAGGACACATATATGAACAAAGGTGTTCAATTCATATTACTCTCATTATGAAATATTTGTTGGAAAATTGAGTCAGGATTTGATCTTGCATACAGTGAAATAATTACAAAACCTTTTAGCATTTGATTTTTCAAATTTGTACCTTATTTAGAAGCTTTATCATATTATTGTCGTATCCCTTAAATCGTATCTAAAATTGGTCCATCTCAACCTCATGTGTTTAGCCTCCAATGATATCCACAAAACAAGTTAAGAGAACTCAGCAACTGTTACATAAAGGGTTAGGGAATGAGTGATAAAGCTTAAGCTTATTTATAATAGGTTTTGAACATTTTAATAATTTAATTGAAATTAAATTCTAATTTCAATTAAACTTTACTTAGAATTATAAATAATTCTAATTAAATACCAGTTATGGGTAAATAAGATCCAATATCTCTTATTGATCCTTATTTATTAAATATCTCATATTTAATCATAAAGTTTCTCAAACTTTACTTCCAAGTCCAACTTGATCAAAATATCTTTTCTCTCTTCAGCTCATTTTTTAATTTTATGTGATCCATGAGATTCTTAAATATATTGGCAATGAATATAAATTATAACCCTAAATTATATTTAGGATTAGATAAATTAAACTCATTTAATTTATCTTTAATTATCTAATTAAATAATTTATATCCATAAATCAAGATCAGTGTCTAACAACATACCATAATCATCTAAATATTTAAGAATGTCAAAATAGTTTTGACTAACCTTTCTGTGCTTGTTTTGGTATAATTTAATCATTTCATCATACAATGTTTCAAATAGAAATCGAATATAGAATTAATGTCTACTCTATTTTGAGTCTAATCTTGTTAGTTCTCTGTCATTAGCTAGTGATATCAATTAATGATATTTGTAAACCATTTTAGAAAGCGTCATTCCACTTTAGCCAAGGATTTCTAAAATCAATATTAATTGAGAATAATGAAACATTATCTCTAATTACTTTAGGGTAATGAATCATATATTGATCACTAAACTACCTCTATATAGTTGATGCTACGTCCAATAACTACCGATTGAGCTATCCTTGACTAAAACATGTCATAAGTAGTATCAAAACATGATAATCCTAATACAAGATAACTTTGGAGATTTCAAGTCAAAGAATTACTTATATAATCATCACAATGAGAATTTCCATAAACATATAAGTAATTTTCTAAATAGATTTCTCGTATGGGATTAATATAGTGAAATTGTTCTCCAAAAAGTACCTTCATTTTTGTTTAAAGTATCTCTATACTTTAACCTATAAGATTGACTATTTCTTTCATAAGGAAAATATAACGTGTGCAAATCTTTTATATTCTATAGATATCCAATATTAATAAAACAATGTCTAGGAATAACATGGATAATACATAAATGCTATAAGAATCTTATAATTATAATCTTATCGTAATTTCACTTTTAATATATATTTATCTCATAGACTTTATCATATACACCTATGTATGTATAACATAAAGAATGCTTTTAATTAATTTTCACTAAACTATAATTAATTGATTGGCTATATAACATAAACCAACAATCTACCACTTGCACTAAGCCAATTATTTAAGTATCTTGTACCATAACATCATATGACAGTCATACTACTATTGGGACAATGACTTGATGAGATAATTCTACAATATTTTTTATAATGAGCACTTGCTTAAATATTACAACTTTTATCTTAATTATCACTATAATTGAGAAAATTTCTTAAATACATCATTGAATCTTTGAAGAGACCTTTGCTCTTTTTATATGGCCAATGGCTCTAACGTTCTATAGTACATTACATTTTTTAACAATGCAAATTATATCAAGTTCATTAAAGAACTAATTGATCCAATTAATCATTTTCACTAAATGAAAATTGTATTATGGCTTAATTAGCAACCTTTGCTACAATATAACCTTTCCAATCTTAAAATGATATTGTTCTAATTAAAATAGACTTTACATATAACCTTACACTCAAATATTAACTCATGCATAGAATAATGGGTATCTTTAACACTTCATAAGTATCAGATATCTTAAATAATAAACATTTTTAGTATATTATCTATATACTTGGACTTAGAATAGGCAAACAACTTCCATTCTATCTCTATAAATCTAATTCCTAGAATTATATTGTTAACTTTTCCTATCCAACAAAAGTTGTTATTAGATATTATATATTCAACAATTGAAAATTAAAATTGCTGTTCTCTATAAGCAATATGTCTCTACATACTGTCAATGAAGAGGAAAATTATACTCCTATTAACCTTCTACAGTATATGTCTCTTTATATATGTCTCTTCATACTCTTCTATAATATATGTCTCTTCACACTCTCAATGAAGAGGATAATTATACTCCCACTAACCTTCTTGTAGACATGATAAATTTCCAATTATCATTAAGATAAACTATTTGAATTCATCATGAAAGTGAATTTTTTAATGCCTCATAGCCTTTTAACTATACTTCAAATATATCAATAAAGGCACGTGCTCCAATTAGATTTATTATCATGAGATTTGAATCTTTCGAATTTCATCTTACTCTCATTACTTATCTTGAGAACCATTCTCCTATAACTATAAGTTGAAACAATTAAGTTGTTAAATAAGTCTGTAAGATTATATCCAACCTTTTGGATATCTCATAACTCTTTATTATCCAATTTAGTTTTAAACTTAGTTTCATAATACAAGCTTCAACTAAGCATCATATCCTTAAATTATTACCTTTAACTATTTCAAAGTCTTAGCATTCCATATCTAATATAAAATCTTTTTAATTGATCTAATTGGAACTATTAAAATTAGGCCATTGTACTAGGCATCACTATAGAAGAAATAAATATTGAATTATATAATTTCTCATATTGTATATTCCTCCTTATGTAAAACTATACTTTTATGAACTTGGTTATGGAGATATTCATTAAAGAATCTCATTCGTTATAGATAACAAAAAAATTTAAAACTTACCACAACAATCTCATCGAAGTGCTTTAATATTCTCAATGTTTAATTTCTACTCAAAATTAAAAAATTTAAACTTTTCAAAAATTTTAAATCAATATTTCATTTAATACATATGACAGTATTACATAAAGTCATTAGTAATCTTGATGAAATATAAGAATCATCCTTTTATAAATTGTTATTCCATCAAATAAATCAAATGTATAAATTTAACAATTTAATACCATCATCATCCTTTCGCATTATTCTTCAACCCAATAATTTCGTAAGCTTCATATAATTCATAATAAAAAAGATACATATATTCTTCCATGTAACTTTTTTATTCTCATTATTTCAATTTAACAAACATGGCATAAAAAGATAATCTTGGCTATCTAACTTTGTATTCTTACCACTTATGTAAGCATAAGTCTCTTTTGATGCAATACATATACATTATTTGTATAAACTTAGATCAACTACTTTTCCTTAACATTTTATTTCTTATCATGCATTAAACATTATAATAATGTTGAATCTAAATTCAATATCAAATACTCATAAGCATGAACTAGAAATATATATAATCTCTATCATATTTTGCATAGGCAAGAAAAGCCATGCAATCATTTTTTTCTAATGATAATTACGATCGTTTTATAGCAAAGCCTTTAATTGAAGTCCATGTTTTTGCTTTTAGTAGGCTAAATTGAGTGAAACAATTTCATCAAGGTACTATACCTTCAACTCTACTTCATGAAATATTTCTATCATGATGTTGACATATATCTTACATGTTGTTATCAAAGTTTATGACATATTATTCAACTCAAAATGTCAATACATTTTGTCATCTATATGATTTTGATAAGTCTCTAAAACTTTAACATCAAATCCTCAACAGAGATTAATAGCAAAATCATACTATTAGCATTCCATATGTGCTAAGTAATCTACCTACACGTTTTAGGATTCCACCATTCCTTAATGTAGTACATGTTGGTCTAAGATGCAGCCAGGCCTATTACCATCCCTAGATGGAGAGTTAAATAGTTAGGGTTTTCTCAAATTTACAATTTAATCCAATATATTTTAAAACTTATATTTCAGTCATGATATTTCATCGGCATTTAGGTACTAGTGGATACTAGGTAGCACCAACCGACAGTATGAAATGAGTGGGTGTTGTATGGTTTTTTGGCTAGTATTGCCTGATATGGTACCTACATCTTTGGTGTGGTGTGACGGAATTGTGAGATTCTACGTGCAACTAGGTCAATGATGGCAAGCCTATAAATGGCGAGGTAATGACCAAAGGAGGCATTCAGGCAAAGGGAGGTAAAGTAAAGGGCAACTGAGATGAGAGTCTAAGACAAAAAGACACGAAGAGGGTCGGGATGACAATGTGGCCCGACCTAACCTAAGGGCGCGAGCCCGAGTTGAGCCAAGGCCCAACTTAACTAGACCTACATCATATTTTTTAAAATTAAAATTTCAAAAAGATGTCATTTTATTATTGCTTGTTGGGCCTCAGGCTAGCCTGTGCAACGTAGCCTAAACCAACTCAAGGCCTAAATTTTTTTAAAAATAAGGACTGAGACTTAGTCTGAAGGGGGCCTATCATGTTTTAGGTTAATTTTTTTTTAATTTTCAATTTAATTATGAAAATTTAGAAAAATATAATTAAGCCTGATAATAAGCCCAGTACTAAATACATGGGTAATGTATTTTTTTTTGGCTAGTACAATATCAATCGATAACTATAACATTAGGTGCATTTGTAGTAAGTATCAAAGAAAAGACAACCAGAAGTTTTAGACGAAGGGATGATCCATAGGCTTGGAGCATCGAGACGCAAATTATTTTATTTAATATATAAATTGTATTAATATATTAATTCTCAATTAATGTAATTGTACATGTAAAAAAAGTGTATCATCAATGTTCTTTATCAATATTTTAAATGAAAAAAGAAAAAGCTCCTCACAAATATAATATTTTAAATTAATAAAAAGACATAATTGTTGACAATATTATATTTTTTAGTATAAATGTTTTTAGTGTAAAATTTATTACGTACGAGACCTAGCAGAACAAATGACATACAAAGTTAAAGCTCGAAACTTAAAAAGAGAACAGAACCAAGCCACGCGCTCTTACATCACGTGTGTATAACTTCGTATGTAAGTTACCTCTGATTAACTACTCTTGACCTGGTCCACTGGGATCCACTAACTCGCACCCAAATCCAACGGCGTACAAATCTCGCCAAAATCATAATCATCATCATCATCGTCTAGGGTTTTATTATTCTCCTCTATATCCTCCACGAGTGCCCCTACAGATCTCCTTGTTTGCGAGTGCAGTCTGTCTCTGCCCTTTACCTACCCCTTTCTTTCTCTCTCCGTCTCTGACGAAGCCCACGCGCCGCCCTTTTGCGCCGGCGGCCAAAATTAGTTATATTATTCCACCTTCCCTCTCCTCTCTTATCAGAAAACAGAAAAAAGAAAATTAAGAATTAGAGAAGGAAGATAAAGCACTCAAATATTTACGTATCCTAGGCCTTTCATCGAACATTTTCCGTAGGTATCAGTTTCCGTTGTTGGTTGTATTAGGATTTCTGGGTGGAGCCTAACTTTGTTAATAATACGAGGAGAGGGAAGATAATATAGAAAAAATTAAAAAAGTTTGTGGCTTTTGGGAAACGAATATTATGGCACAGGTTCAAGTACCGGCTCAGGCTCAGGGAGTTAACGGCGGAGCCGCCAACCCGCAGTTTGTTACGACGTCGCTTTACGTCGGCGATCTGGACGTGAACGTTAACGATTCGCAGCTGTACGACATATTTAACCAGGTGGGGCAGGTAGTCTCCGTTAGGGTTTGCAGGGACTTGACAACCCGTAGATCGCTTGGTTACGGATACGTCAACTACAGCAATGCTCAGGATGGTAAGGTTATAGTTTGTGTTAAAGTTTAGACCTTTTTGGCTACTGGGGAACAGTTAAACCTGTATTCATTATTCTATTGGAGAAATTGTGTTAATTTAGAATAACACATTATAAAATGTAGAAGCAATTAGTTTGGTGGATTACATAAAGTAGTGGATTATGTTGTTTGATTAGTGGGTTTAATTGTTTAAACACTGATATTTATTGTTAATTTTGGTGATAAACTGTGAGGTTGTCTGGGATTTACAATTTTGTGTAAGAGGGACAACGCGTCAAGCTTGGATTATACTGGTTCCACAATTTTGTATTCTTCGACGATTTTTGTGATCCAGGTTATACAGTGGGTGAGGGAAGTGATGTAGGGAGTATCAATTTGAGTCATTTTTTGGCTGCAAACATGTTCAGCAAATTAGGTCTAAACTAATGTCAACTGGGAAACCTTGGTCTTGAAACCCTCGATCTTCTTCTGAAATTCAATGTTTAGTTTAAGTTATTATTTCTTGAATGTGGCAACTGGCAACTCATGAATGTGGCAACTGGCAACTGACTGATTGTAATTGTTGCATGTTATCCTGATTAAAAAGTAGGTTATTTAATGCTATGGATATTATGCTGCTGATTGGTTGGCAGGTTTAGGTTATCTTTTGCCAGCTTCATTACTTGCTTCATAATCAATGTAATCATAATTGGTTGTGAATTTCCAGTGTCTGAAATTTAGAAAGATTTGCCAAAGCTAGAATCTTTTTTCCTAGAATTGATTTATTATTAAGTTGTTAATGATCATAAGAAATTGAAATTGAAAGGTTTTTCCGGATGATCAATTTGGTGGATGAGTAATGTGTATGCTCTCTCGCCCATCAATTATTTTCAGCATCATAATTGTGTTTTTGTTTTTTGGTAATGTTGCCCCTTTCTTTACTAATGTCTGTCTCTGTATCTCCTATCTTTTCTTGCATCTGTTGACAGCTGCAAGGGCATTGGATATGCTTAATTTCACTCCTCTTAATGGGAAGCCCATAAGGATCATGTATTCACATCGTGACCCAAGTCTTCGCAAGAGTGGTGCTGGAAATATATTTATTAAGGTAGCCATTTTTGCTATTGGGGCTTTTGTAGTGGCATTACATTTATGTATTTTAAGTTTCCATGCCTTCATATCTCTAACTTAGATATTTCTCAAATATGACAGAATCTAGATAAGGCTATTGACCACAAAGCATTACATGATACTTTTTCGGCTTTTGGGAATATACTATCTTGCAAAGTAGCTACAGACTCTTCTGGCCAATCAAAGGGCTATGGATTTGTACAGTTTGAAACTGAAGAAGCAGCTCAGAAAGCTATTGAGAAATTGAATGGTATGCTGCTAAATGATAAGCAAGTTTATGTGGGACCGTTCCTTCGCAAGCAGGAAAGAGAAACTGCCATTGACAAGACAAAATTCAATAATGTATTCATAAAGAATCTCTCAGAAGCAACCACCGAAGATGACTTGAAGAAAACTTTTGGTGAATTTGGAACAATAACCAGTGTTGTTGTGATGAGGGATGTAGATGGAAAATCCAAGTGCTTTGGTTTTGTCAACTTTGAGAATGCCGATGATGCTGCTAGAGCTGTTGAGGCTCTTAATGGAAAGAAATTTGATGATAAAGAGTGGTATGTTGGAAAAGCCCAGAAGAAATCTGAAAGGGAAGTTGAACTAAAACTCAAATTTGAGCAGAGTATGAAGGAGGCAGCTGACAAATTTCAAGGGGCAAACTTGTACATTAAAAATCTAGATGATAGCATAGGTGACGATAAGCTTAAGGAGCTGTTTTCTCCTTTTGGTACAATCACATCCTGCAAGGTAATTAGCATCATCTTTTGAATAGTGAGCACCTAACATCATCAGCCTTGGAAATTCTACTGCATAGGACTTGTAAACATGTTTTTTGTTGGTGATTAGGTGATGCGTGACCCTAATGGGATAAGTAGAGGTTCTGGGTTTGTTGCATTCTCAACCCCCGAAGAGGCATCTAGAGCTGTAAGTTGCAGTTAGGGGATTTCACATATGCATATGGAGAGCATTCTTTGTCCTTAAGTTAACATGTTTGTGATTGTTTTGATAGCTTTTGGAGATGAATGGCAAAATGATTGTTAGCAAACCTTTGTACGTTGCACCTGCACAACGAAAGGAAGATAGAAGAGCCAGGCTGCAGGTATCTCCATCCCAATAGGTTATATAAACCATGTAACAAATCTACATTTAGGCATTTCCTTTTTTTATATATATATAATTTACAGCAATGTACTTGTACTCCAAACCATAGACGAGAGGTTTAACTTGCTTCCTTCCTCTTATCCTCTGTCTCCCGCTCTCTCCACATCAAGTTGGCACACCCTTGTTAGATTCTTTTACTTATTTTCTCAAGATGTCATGTTGTTGCCTTTTCTCTTTTTGTATTAAGTGGTGCTCCATATATCTTTTCTTCCTATACAGGCTCAATTTTTATATTAATTAGTGCTTATATATCTTTTCTTCTTCTACAGGCTCAATTTTCTCAAATGCGGCCAGTTGCAATGGGACCTTCAGTAGCTCCTCGTATGCCAATTTACCCCCCTGGTGGTCCAGGGTTAGGACAGCAAATATTCTATGGACAAGCGCCGCCTGCTATGATTCCTCCCCAGGTAACTCTTTATTGAACAAATTTTTATCTTCGGTATGTATTTATCACGTAGTTTTCTTTCGAGTACTTCACATTAACCACATCATAAGTGCAAACTTATAATCAAAATACCTAATGAATCAACTGTTTTTAGCCTGGATTCGGGTATCAACAGCAGCTTGTACCTGGTATGAGACCTGGTGCAGCTCCCATGCCAAACTTCTTTGTGCCAATGGTCCAGCAGGGACAGCAGGGGCCACGTCTTGGTGGCCGTCGGCAAGGAGCTGCTCAGCAATCTCAGCAGCCAATCCCAATAATGCAACAGCAGGTTGGGAGTAACCCTTTAATTCAAATTTTGATGATTCTATTTCTATAATCGTGATAGTGTTACCTAATTACTTGGTCAAATGTCAGATGCTTCCAAGAGGACGTGTTTATCGCTATCCTCCTGGACGTGGCTTGCCTGATGTTCCAATGACTGGTGTTGCTGGTGGCATGCTCTCTGTTCCATATGATATGGCTAGTATGCCGATGCGTGATACAGCATTGTCTCAACCTGTTCCAATAGGAGCTTTGGCTTCTGCTCTTGCAAATTCAACGCCAGATCAACAGAGAACGGTAGGCTTTAACTTTGTTATATATTTTTAGTTTTCTGGTAGATTGATGAAACTTTATCCGATTGTATGTTTTGTCTGTTTGAATATGTGTGCATCTGCAGTCTTTTCATATTTATTAAATTGAAATCTAAAATTTAACTTGTGGTTGTAATTGTAGATGCTGGGTGAGAATCTTTACCCTCTTGTAGAACAGGTGGAACCTGATGCGGCAGCTAAGGTAACTGGCATGCTTCTGGAGATGGATCAGACTGAAGTTTTGCACTTACTGGAGTCACCAGAAGCTCTCAGAGCAAAGGTTGCAGAGGCAATGGAGGTTCTGAGGAGTGTTCAGCAGCAGCAGGCTGGTAGCACAGCAGATCAATTGGCATCCTTGTCATTGAATGAGAACCTTGTTACTTAGGTTGGGATGGGTTGGGTTCAGTGTGATCAGAGTATTTAAGATACAGGATTTTTAACCATTTCGGATGCGGCTTCTGTACTTCCTTTAGACTTGATTTCACTCGGTAGCTACGTGTTTTTGGTTGATTGTGATTGTTTATTCAAAGTAAAGTTTGGAGAAACTTTAATGCTTAGACTTTGTTAAGGTGAATGTAGATTAATGTCGTCGTTTCAAGCTGGTGGTGGGTACAATGTTAAAAAAAATTAACAAATGACCAGTTTTTATTTGTGCCCAACTAAATTTAGTATCAAAATTTAAGGATGCAGGGAAATGTGCAACAGAACAGAGGTAACGTTACGCATTGCATAATTCAGGAGTTTGCATACGTGAAGTCCTTCATTTAGACTTGGAAGTGAAGGACTTGGATGATTAATACCCACAACATAAAAAAGAAAGTCAACATACATGGAGTAGCAACCCTAAGTTGGGTTGGGTGCTAGAAACAAAGCAAATTAGCTGCAGCCTTAGTGATGAGTCATGGTTTTTTTAAGTGTAGATGGCAAGAACAACCGAGTACGGGTGACTCTGCAGTCTTTTTATTGCCCATCTGCCTATATAGTATGCACAAGATAACGAAAAACTACAACTATAATCACGATTATGAAAACCTTTGAATGGTACAACCTAATGATAAGTTGATGCCTAGGCAACCTTCACTCGGCAAGGGCCTCAATAATGATTAAAGCCCTCCTAAAACATTCAAGCATCCTGACGGTTTGCATGCCTCAACCTTATCCCAACATCAGCTTCCCCATCATGTTGAATAAAACCCGTTGAATTATGTGTATCAAAAGAAGTTGCAGCCTCATTTTGCTTCTGTTCGGCATCTTCTCCGAAGTTATGAAGCCTGCGACCAACGAGATATCGGTCATCGCGTATTGAGTTGTGAAGGTTGGTGAACCAGACATGAAATCTTTTGGCACAGAAGCATATCATGCTGAAGCAAAGGCACCCCAGCCAAGCGAATCGATACACAGCAGAATTCACGACTAGTGGGTATCCAAAAACAGGAAATACTCCTCTTGCTAAGACGTAGGGCACACACAGCGCTGTTAACAGTTTCACTATAATTGGGAAAACAATCTCCCGCAGTACCCAAAGGCCTTGCAGCCTTGAGAACCCATCTTCTCGCACCCTCTCAAATTTTATTCGCCAACTTTCATCAACCAATGGCATCATATGATCCAACATAGCCTGTTCACAAGCAATATGATCAGGAAGGAAAAGCTTTTACTTCCCAAAAATGATTAAGCTTTACCTCTTGTAAGTCTCATTATTACCCTCAATCTCTATCAACCAGTATTTTCAATATCTAATACAAAGCCAAAATAATTCACAAACGTACTTCTTGATCATTTCCAGGTCTTACATTCTTCATGCCACTGAAAACGATCCCTGTTAGTTCATGCATAACTACAGCCTAGATAGAGAAATATGGTAAATGCTTTTTCATTAAACTTTATGGAATGATAAAGACCGCAGATAAACAAATCAAAGATTCAGTCTGTAGTTACATTTCTTGATGTAGGGAGCTCTATTTTTTCAAATACACTAATAAAACATAGCTGCTAGTTTGGTTGAATCTCAAAATTTTCACGTGTGATTATATTTGAGATACCTTTGTTTCAACAAGAGCATAGAGAAGGAAGACATGCATATTGTTTGAGAACTCACCAGTCTAGTCCATATCTTAAGAAAGATAAATCCCAAGGCCCAGTCCTGATACAGAAGGAAAACTGGGCTTTCATCCACAGGCACCCGCATTGGCACAATCACCAAAAGCTCAAAGAGCAGCCCAATCAATACTGGAATGACAAAAATCTGAAAAGAAAAAGGTTCAAATAATTACTTAAAAGGGCATTCAGTGGAAAGGACACTTTATCAAATAAAGACCTGACAAATGGAATGAGATGGACTCTACCCATATTGACAACAGCGCAGAGCTCTTTAGAACAATTCCACACCACTTCCAGATTTGGGCAAACAGAACTGCTGCCCTCTTTGTTCTGATATGTTCAATAGAATATCTAGCTCCAGCTAAAGTGGTCCAAATAACATAGCTTCCAATAATAAAAGCATAGAGATCTAACAAAGAAAAAGACAATCAGCAATCTCACACAATAAAGAAAGCGTGTTCTATCTCTACAAAATTATAGAAACTGTCTTACCATTGCACTTAACGCCATGAGTTATTGGAAGAAGAGGAATACCATTGAAAAGAGCACGCCCAAGGGATATGGGTACAACTATCAAGGCAGAGTTGAAGACAAGAAGAGTCATCCAAGCTGTTATCAACAAGAGGACAATACGAAGAACAAAGCTGTACCTGCTAAAATACAATTTTAACATTATTATGCGGCAATCATATTTTGATTGTAAACCTTAAAACAATGCTGAAGTGGAAAAGGAATAACATGCAATCTTTGCAAATTATGACAACACTGACTGGAATTATTATTTCAAAACGTACTCCGAGTCTGACTGTTCATCAGTATCATACTCCTCTGCAGCATTAGAACCTCCAGCTGTGAGAAAATCTATGTTAGGACTATCACCGGTAGCAAGTGCTACTAGTTCCCTATCTTGGCCACCATGTTGTACAGCTGGTGGTCTGTCCTGCCTTCCTGGCTCACCGTTGGCGATGTCCTGGCCACCATTGTCCTCAGGTCTAGGAAGTAAGAAATCAGTTAAACCAAGTCCCCATCCAACTGCTGTAAACCAGTAGCGAAGAAGGGACTTGATTGTGGTCCGCAGCTTGAAATGCTCAATGGCAAATGGAATGCAGATTTGGAAAAGAAGCATGTCAGCTGGAATTTCTGTGAATGGATCAGATACCCTGAAAGAAAACGTAACCATGCATGTTAACAAACTATGATGATAAATCATCTCATTAAGACCAGATGGCAAAAAATAGTGAATGAAACCAAGCTTACGAGATGTCCAATGGGAAAATTAAGGGTGCCATTCGCATAGCAAGTTTGACAGGTAAGAATACCAGCATCACAATTAAGCTTCCATAAACTGCAACAGATAGCAGAACCCTGCGGGCATGCTTGTGCACAGGATCATCAATTAAATCACGGAATGGATTGTAGTTAGGATCAGCTGGATCTCGAAGAAAATACAGAACTCCATTACGGAGGACCTACAAGCAGCAGAGAGATTGTCAAACTAGTAGAATCAAAGAATGTATAGATTCTATGAAACACCATGGCCAAGAGGTTTAAGAATAATACCCCACGAAGTAGGCTGACAAAGATGCTTATTTGTAGCATATAAACAATTCCAACAACCCAGTGAACCAGTGAGCTGGCTAAAGGAGAGATTGAGAAGAACTGAACTCTTTGCGCCATAGTTTTTCCAAACATCCTTATGGTACAAACATCCAGCCACCATCCACACATTAAAGGGAACACCCCAAGTTCAATCACCAAAAGGAAGGCAACCTTAATCATAGTCATCAAATGCCTCATTGCTGCCAAGAACTGTCTCAACAAAGATGGAACTGTCTCTGCTATAGAAGGAATACCATAAAACCTTCCCCTGGTCAAAGGCTCACCTCTAGTGTATCGAATCAAAGCAACAATTCCAAGGTAGAAGAAGACTAGGGAGAATATGAACATATATCCAATAGCAAGAGTTGCAACATCAGAAAGTCGTGATGTGCCAATACTTGCTACATTCAAGAGATCTGTAGCAAGCGTAGAACTTCTATTGCTTGAGGCCTCATGCATTCCACTTGCATTTACTTTTAAAACATCTGCAACCTGGCCTAGTAGTCCATCCTGTCCTTCAGACGTTAAATTTGTGACAGCAGTTAGGGCATTTTTCAATGTGATGTTTGCTAAGGAAAGGGCAGTATCTGTAAGTGGCATAACAGTTGACAGCACAGGACCACTTGCAGAAAAGAAAAGCCAAGATATATAATATAGTATAATCCGCCCTAGAGAAAATGGTACAAAGATCACAACACCCAGGAATATCATGTTGCTAGCTAGAACCTGCAAAGCAAGAAAACCATGATTGGTAAGTACTCCTCAATAGAATAAAATGGAATTCTGAATTGTTTAACCTATCATCTTATTTCCTCAAAACATTTTATGAAATTTGATATAAATGTGCAAACACTTAAAAAGTACATAAAAGTACCAAGATATAATATTCATATAAATATGAAAAATAAGTAACGCAAATGCATGCAAAATAAACAGGAAATGACAATTTCAGAAACCAACAGAATAGACATATTCATGGTTAAGCAGAGGGCAACAACAAAAGACATCAAAAGAACAAATTGTACTTACAGTAAATGCATTTTCGACCAAATGGAAAACAGGACCCTGCATGCCAACAAGCTCATCGAAGGGCACATCCTCTGCACCATCAGCATCATCTAAACCATCAAACATCTGTTCAACATGAGCTTCAAGACGAGCTGCCTGCATCTCCCACCGTGCAGCAACATTTTCTGCATTCCTTCGGATGATTTGACCAGCTCCAGCCATTCCTTGTGGTTCCATAGCATCATCAGCATTTGCTTCACCAGCAAAATTCCTATTGCCTTGTGCTGGCAATCGTCTCGCAGCATGGGCACCATTTCTGTCTCCTTCATCTTCTCTCTCAGCATCCTGTCCGCCAAGCTCTCTCAAGTGTCTAAAATAATCTCTCAGAGAAGTTGCACCAAGAAAAATGAAAACAATGCTTGCTGAGAGTAGGAACCCATGTAGACAATCAGTGAGGATAACTGTAGTAGAGATGTGACTTAAGAATAACCTATGAGCCTCGCCAAAACTCCTTATGAAAGCCAGACGCCATATCCAAAATGTTATAAATGGTATAATAAGGAGCCAAACAGAGAGCACAAAACTCAGGCGCAAAAAGAATTGCAGAACATGGCAAGCCTTCATTGCCATGCCAACTACAAACTCCTGAAAAGGAAGCCTTGCAGGGGCATTCTCAGCATAAACAGGTGAGAAAGAAAACGCATGTTTGCAAACCTGTAAACATCCAAAACTAAATCAAGCAAGTTCCAGCACATATAGGTTTGGTTATGGTGCTTTATCCAGTGAAGAAAAAAAGGGCACGCATGACATCTTGTATCCTACAACAGTTCATTCCTAAACTATGATCTTTATACTTAAAATTTTCAGTGAGCCGAACATATCCAGAGCATGTTTATTGTTGCCACACGCAAATTGCATAAGTTTTGAATAGGCCTTCATGAATCAAAATTACATGAAACTCCACTAAACATCCTCTACCAAAAACTCAAATATAAGCCAAAGTCCATGTAAAAGAAACGCAAAATCCTCACAATTTTTTTGTGACAGGATCACATCAAACCACAATTTAATTTGCTAACATAATAACAGAAACGCAAATAAATAAATAAATAAAGAGAGAGAGAATTTGAATCTCTTGAAATCATAAATCAAATGATATAACCAGCAAGACCTCGCATTGACGAGCGTTGCTGTGATTAAGCCACTGGAGGAGGCAATCTTGGTGAACAAACTTGATACTCCCGCTACACGCACATGGATACCTCAACGGATTCTCGTCTTCCCCCGGATTCCGGCAGATCCTGCACACGTCCTCCTCCTCCTCATCGTCGTCTTCGTCGTACCTCGCTCCTCTACTCTCCTCCTCCTCAATCGAATCGCGGTTCAACAACGCAGCAGAACTCGAAGCAGAAGGCGAAGACGGCGAATTCATTCCGTCGGTGTTATCTCCGCGGTGGTCGGAGGCGATCTCCATCGGAGAAAGGCGAGTGGGGGCGGGTTGACCCGGTGGGCTAGGTTTGTGAGGCGAGCGTTTGGGATTGGGGAAAAAATTTTAATCGAAAACGAAACGAAGAGAGGAGGGGTAAGGTGTAGGGGCATTTCTGGAATTTGGGACGAGTGGTTTCGTTTCTACTTCCTAATAATATTATTATAGATTGGAGGTAAAAAGTAGCATTGGCCTTTGGCTTTGGCTTTGACCCTCCTTTCCTTTCTTCAACCTTTTCTCAACACGTTTCGACCATGTGTACTGCGTCATGTCCTGTTTGGTGCAAAGTTTTATTGGGAAGAGTAAAAGTTTTTCTTTGCAAAATTTAAAGAAAAAGGAAAAGGTCGAACCAAAGAACAAATCCCAAGCGCATGAGGTTAAACGTTGCTTCAAGGCTGAAGCTTTGCCCACTAAAAGAAATAAACATAATCATATCCCATGCCTCCCTTTTTTACTGTTCACTAATTTCTCTCCATATAAGTCTATATTTGGTTCCGTTGATGACTCTTTTTTCCTACTTCTGGGGTCGTTACTGGACCTCTCCGTCACTTTCATGCACATATAATTAGTAGCCTAAGGTCAGTTGTCGGTGGCATCCTATGCAAAACTGTCCTAACAGTTCCTTTCTCTTGTTACATAAAGCTAAGTGGTGAGTTTCTGTGTATCATCACTTCGCTGTCACCACCTCACTTCATCAATCAAGCCCCTTGTTTGGTGCCTTTGTTCTAGGAGAGTATCTACATACGTGTCCGATTCTCTTTCTCTTAATGTTAACCTGTTGGCATCATTGATGTTGCAGGATCCACGTCGTTGTTAATGATCTTCGTGTCCAGGTAAGAGCTGTACATACTCACCACCCCATACACATATTCTCTCTTTCTAGCTAGGATTTTGCAGCTTGTTTTCCTGCGTGTTATCTGCATTTCCTTGTGTTTGAGGCCATGATGCTTGTTGATTTGGCTCTATGTTTATGGTTGTGGCTGATTCTTGGTGGTCTTTTTGTTGTGTCATCTACAGTAGCACCTTCTTTCCGTGAAGGTTTAGCATCTTTGTTTGAAATCATCATTACTCATAGCTATCAGGTTCAGCTGTTGCTCATGAATGCTCACCATGTAGTTCGTCATAAATGATTTGGCCTTGTGTGGACAATACTCCATCTTCAAGTTGAATATCAGGGTCGGGAATTTGTCAATATTTGATTGACTACGAGTGACAGATTCAGATTATCTTCTTCTGATTTGTCTTTCTTTCACTAGACAGTCTAGTAAAGTTCTAACTTTCCTTTCATCTCCACTGAAGATGGGAGGTGAATTCTGTTGAATTGCTATGATTGCCCTTTTTTGGTTCCTTATCACTCTCTGTCTGTCCGGGTGGTTGTATTCTTCAGCTAACAAAAGAGATGGCATTCCCAGCTTTTGTTTATTCCTTCCCACCTCATCCCTATTGCCGTCGTGTTCCATCAAGTGATTGGTAGGTGTTGAGCGCCTTCAAGTCAAGAATATTTAATGAAAAACATTGATGTTCAATAGGAATTTGATAGTACAAGATAAGCACTAATCATATACTGCTAGTTTAACTTTTGCCAATGTTGTTTATACTTCGGCAAGATTAGTCCTTCACTGATCGCTTGCAGCTTTCTTTTTTTTTTTTTTTTTATCGCTAGAAGTTGAAGTATGGATAATAGGACATGGCTTTGGCGGAAGAAACCCTCGGAGAAGACGATAGTCACAACCAGCAAATTTGGCATACCTGTGAAAGTAAATGATGAAGAGGTAAGGGAGGCTTCTCTTTTGCATCCAACAAGCTCCTCTGAAAAGAATTGTAGTCGATGATGAGATCCTTTATCCTTGTTTCATACTGTAGGGATCAATGCTTCCAGGGGGATGTGAAGTTGGGCCAACTAGACATGTGAGGAATCTCAATGAGAAGTTAGCTTCAGTGCTCCTTGATAGTCATTGCAAAGCTGATCCTCTGACAAGGCATGATTTAATATCAAAAGAAGCCATTGCTGGTAATTCACTCGTTCCCTTCGAACAATTTTAATATGCTAGTCATTTTGTTACTCCTTTTTAGATTTAACATGTTCCTTCTGGATAATTACGTCCTTATAGGCGAGGGAAAATCAGAAGTTGAAGTTCTTAGTGTTAATAAGGGAGAGGACGAACAGGGTACGGCTGCAAATGAAAGATCAACTTATTCTGACGCTGCATTCAAGCAGTGCATGCTGCAGGTTAGCTCTCTTCAAGAAGAACAGGACCCAAAGATGCAAGATGCTCTCTTAAAGGCATCCAGCGAATTTCAGAAGGTACAGAGAAAACTAGAGGACAGATTGATGGAGATGAGCAAAAATCTTGCCAATTTAGCTATTGAAAACACTAATCTAAGCAACGCACTCTTGGTAAAAGAGAACTTGGTAGAAGAGCTACGTAGGCGTGCAACTCAAACAGTAGCAGAATTCAACGCTTTAATGGCTAGATTAGATTCTACTGAAAAGGAGAATGCTTTTCTCAAGTACGAGTTTCACATGCTAGAGAAGGAGCTTCAGATTCGTAATGAGAAGCTTGAATATACCCTTCAGCTTGCTGATGCATCGCACAGCCAACAATTGGAGAGTGTGAAGAAATTAGCAAAACTGGAAGCAGAATGCCAGAGACTGCGCGCTTTGATGCAGAAGAGATTGCCAGGTCTCGCTGCAACAGAAAAGATCAAGAGTGAAACTGAAATGCAAGGACGGGACCCAGTGAATTTTAAAAGGAAGCCAAATCCTACAAAAGATTTGATTTCTATGGAAACAGCCATGGAAAGATTTTCTGAAATTCCTGTCAAGAAAACAGATAGCCTGATTGAGAGGTTACGTGGTATGGAACAAGAAAATAGAACTCTAAGAGAAATAGTAACCAAAAAAAATGCTGAACTTCAATCTTCAAGGATCATGTTTTCCCGAACAGCTTCAAGGTTATCACAAGTCGAAGCTAAGCTTCTGGACGTTTCTGGTGGTCAGAGATCTCTGGAGTTGACCCAGGGTGATCAATTATCCCAGGAACTGTATCCAATACCAGGTATAGATGTGTGCAGTTCTTATAGGGTTAATTCCTCAAATTCATGGGCTGATGCGCTCATATCGGAATTGGAGATTTTCAGAGATAGGAAACGTAAGAGTCCATCTGAAAGCAGAGTCATTGAGTTTCCGGACATGGGTTTAATGCATGATTTTGCTGAAATGGAGAAACTAGCTGTAGTTTCTGTGGAAGCACCTCCTGACGATGATAACCATCCTGCGTCAGCTGGTAAGGAACTAGTTCCAGCGGAGCAATGTGATTTTGGCTGTGGCGAAGATAATCAGGAAATCCACTCAAAAGATATTCCTAATGGCAAACCTTTTGACTGGATTCAGGACGTTTTAAATGCAATGCTTAAAGAGCAGCGCAGTTCAAAACGAAGTCTCATTGAGCTTCTTGAGGACATTAAAATTGCATTGGGTTATGTACATTATGCAAATGTCCTGGAAGATGATGACGCCACACGGACGTCAAGGCATCATAGGGAATCTACTCTTAAAACTCGCATCCCTTTGAAGTCCCTGACAAACTGTTCATCGAACCAAGCTTCCAATAGTGCCAACACTGCAATAGAAAAAAGTCGGCCATGTGGTCCATCCAGTCTGAGTAAGTCAATCTGCAGCATTGTTCAGCTCGTTGAAAAACTGGTACTAAATTCTTCAGCCACCGATTATTCTAATTCCACTCCATCAGCAGCAGCAGCTTCAGACTACTTTGTCCATGTTTTCCAATGGAGAAGTTGTGAACTTAATGCTGTTCTACAGCGATTTGTTGACATATGCAAGGGCCTGTTGGATGGAAAAGTGGGCCTTGAAGAGTTTGCTGAGGAGTTGTTACTTACGTTAGACTGGACCATGAACAACGTTGTAACCCCTCAAGATGCTTCAGATGCAAGGGATAAGATCAGTAAGTACTTCGATTGGAATTCACCAGAAACTGTAAACCAAGTTGGAGTTGCACCTGTGCAATCAAAACCAATTTGTCTATCCAAAGAGCAGCCATCCTGGTTGCGCTTAATAACTTCTCCACGTGATCATACCACATCGCAAACAGAGTGTGCTAAGTCTTTTCTGCAAAATGAAAACAAGAGACTGAAAGAAGATCTAAAACATATGGAATCTGCTAAAAGAGATGTAGAAGACAGGCTACAGTCTGCGACCAATAAAACTGAGGCATTGAATAAGCAACTTGAGGAATCAGAAAGAAGCCTCGAAAGCCTAAACGCAGAAGTTGTGACTCTCAAAGAATCAAAGGGACTAATTGAGGATCAATTTGAAAATCAAAAGTCAATCAATGAAGATCTTGACACTCAGCTTACAGTTGCCAAAGCAAAGTTGAATGAGGTCTTACAGAAGTTGTCATCACTTGAAGTAGAATTGGAGGATAAGAACAACTGTTGTGAAGATCTAGAAGCAACGTGTCTTGATCTTCAACTCCAGGTGGAAAGGTAATGGTTGTCATCTTCTTGTCTCCTAAGCAATCTATGACGAATACTACTTTATAGAAATGACTTCTGTGATGTTTCTGCAACATTTCAGTGTTGCAAAGATGGAAACTCTAAGCCGTGATGAGCAAGGAACGCAACCACACAATGTAAGTTCTTTTGAATATTACAATATTACCAGAATTATATAATTATATTCTGAATAGCAAAATGCATGGAAACTTACAGGGTTGGGAGATGACATCAGCCTCTATAAAATTGGCAGAATGCCAAGAAACCATCCTTAATCTTGGAAAGCAGCTCAGGGCACTAGCGTCGCCAAGGGAAGTAGCACTACTAGACAGGGTTTTCACGACCACCAGTGCCACAAGCACCACCATCAATACCAAGAACTTTATCAAGCGATTCTCCTTACGCGATCAAATGCTGGCTGAAGACAATGCTAAAGCGATTATTCTGAGATCTCCCACAGCAGATACACATACACAAAATCCATCTCATGCTATTAATGTGTCGGCATGTAAACCTGATAGTAGTTCAGCTGGGGCTCTGGCTATTGTTCCCTCCAAAAAGCAGGGAGGAATTGGTATGCTGAGGAGGCTACTGTTGAGAAGGAAAAAACAAAGTGTTAAGAAGTCCCAATTGCCAAAGGCCTAAAAGCCAAGATGGACTATTCCATTTCTGATACTGAACAAATGCTCAAATGGGACAATCAACTCCCATGTTCTGATAGATCACCATATGTATTAGTGCATGATTTTCCTGACTTGTTTCAAAAGAGTGATATAGCTTGGGCGTGACGTTTCTCTCTCTGTTCAGAAAGAGAGATATGTATAGGTTTTTGGGTACTCCTTATCAAAGTAATTATAATTTCATTTGTCAATAGCAATACCATCCATATCTGATAATTGGTTTTGGTGTTAACTGCTAGACACTGGTTAGATCGAGTTTGTGATATTTAGTCTGATTCTATGGATAAATGAACGTATCTCGTGCTTTGCAGACACCAATCACCAGCACAAGAGCATATAATAGCTACAGAGGAACTGTCCTTATACTAGAGGCATGGGCAAAGCCATTTTCTTGTCGTGCCAATTTGCTTAGCAATATTTCACGATTAACTGAAGAATTTCATGAGAAAGGATTCTGATGCAGCGCTGAACAACATATTCTCGTTCCATACAACAAAAATGTAGCTGTAATATTAATCTGGTGCTTAATTTCTGCTAGAGACTAGGAACTCTAATTACATGCTTTCTTTGCTTGAGCTTTCCGTCTTCAATTCAAGGTCTCCATGAGCATGTTTCTGGATATCTCCAAACTGTCATTGAATCACCTGATTATTTTAACAGCTAATCTTTCAAATTGATTCATTCTCATCCTTCACTAGATGGATATGATCTATGTATTTTCAACATATCGACCATAAGGATTACCATAAAATGAGCGTAGTTCAGTAAGAATAAAGCAAAAGCCATAGCAAGCGATTTAAGTACCAATAGCTAGTCAGTTTAGTTCAATTTGTCATTGCTTGAAGGAAACTCTTATTCTGAATAAAGAAATTTTTAGCCAGTACATCAGGTAAAACAAGAAAACTAAGAGAACCTTTGTTCTTTCTTGTACATGAAAAACTTACATACTTTTACATTTCATACGCAGGACTGATGTCTGAACTGCTTTTGTATTCAAAGGCATGCTTAGAAGCAAATGAACGAAGTTGCAAGTATCTTATATTCATCATCCTAGTTCCTATTAATCTCTGTATAAAACAAATCTCGCAATATCTTCAAATCCTGCCTCCATGTAACGTTCAGCAATGCGTTCCACAGTATCATCCCAGTTCCCTTCAACAGATGCCAAGTCCAACAAGAAAGCAGCTTCGTCCAATGCTATCTGCATGAGTAAGTAATACCTTTGAACTCTGATAAGTTTACCAGATATAATTTTGTAGATATAAGGTATTCGTGAATTTCAGCATCCAGTTTATAAGAAAAGAAGAATTATACAGACACCTGGGCTGCTTCCTTTCCTTTCTTCAAGTCTTCTTGTCTCCCCTCGTCAGTTATCTTCTCCTTGATGTATTCAATTTGCTCATCCTCCCATTGAGCAATGCTAGCAACATCCTTATCACCAAGGTTACCACACCGTACAAGAGAAGTGAGGAAAAAGTAGTAGAATTGACATAAAGATTTTAAGAAGAACATTACAAACTGAGAATGTTGGCATACTTGGTAAGCACAACCCAAAGTCCACCATGGTGATTTCAGAGCTACCCTTGCAGCATCTTTAGCTTCTGAAGTACGTCCAACTCTATAAAAAGCAATTAAAGACATTCACTTGAAGAGGAGGAAAGTGCAATTGGCTCAGGTCAGATGGAAGTACTCGGACAAGACTTTTACAAACTTCTGTAAAATTTCAGCATAGAACACAAATGGCCGTCCAAATCCTGGAAATAAATCCTTCTTGGTGTAGAATTCTCCAGTAATCATTGCTGAAACCTTCACTCCATAAGTGTACAAAGATTTTGTTAAGAACAAGGGGAAGTTGGGAAAGGTGAGCACAAGCATTTCAAGACAATACCAGAAGAAGACTTACAAGATCTTCTTCCTCAAAATGGCGCAGAACTTTACGTTCTATAATATCAGGGAAAAGACCAACCTTGGAAGGAGCATTGAAATGTGACTATAAGTCAAATAATTCCAAGTTTTACTTTTTCGACCCAATTAAGAAATTATCTCCCTCTTTACCTTCTTTAGAAGATAGGCATCAAGTTTAGCAATCTGAGATTCAGCAAAATCACCCTTAGTGTAAAGTTTCTTACCGACTTCTGAAGAAGCATGGAAAAGTTCACCATTACTTTCATTGAAATTGCTGGCATCCTCTTCTACCAGAATTCTATGAATATATTGATCTACCTGCATGCACGAGCGGCAAAACATAAGCCATTGTACAGGTAGATGCAAAATATTTTGGGAGAGCTCATGACATTTTCAGTACCAACTTAACTGCATAGTTTCATTTGCATTTTCAGCCGTATATTATGCAAGTGTACCATGTTTTGAGATAAGAAAATTACGTTCTTGGATAAAAGCCATATGCCATGCTTGCTAACTTCCACAACTGGCATCTCCATTCTATGTGATAAACAAATTAAGATAAGTCTGAGGCATAAGGTTGGTATAAACACAAATACACATTAATAGCATAGTACTAAATATCTCACCCAGCTGGAGCAGTTGGCCACCTCAACAATGCAGTTACTGAACCTATTCCGGGCAAAATATGTAGTAGGATAAATTGAGAGTTGCAAAATAAGCTGTTTAATATACTATGGAACAGTCCATCAGTGATTGCTCATTTGTCATGAGAATCATTAGATGCACGAAGATGTTTATTGAACCTGACAAATTTTCTGCCAGAGGTACAACTAGTGGGATCAATCCTTGCTTGGATCCAGGAGAAATGATGGTTTCACCTGCGACCAAGCAAAAATATGGAAGTAGTCCATCACAACTTAAAAGGAACACAAAAGAAAAACAAGGTGCAAATTGAATTGAAACACAAGATGCAGCGGAGATGCGAATGTTAGAAGTTTCTGGCTGTTA